>JANDKE010002223.1:0-10492 GCA_027627275.1 Coprinellus aureogranulatus
GGGATTAGAAAGAAAAGACTTACCGGGTTCGACAAAGGGAAGTGGCTTCGACTTGACAACTTTCTTGTGGACTTTCTCCAGGCTATGGAGAGCGACGCGAGAGGGCTCTACAAGATCGAATTGACGACACCCGAGACGTTGGGTCAACATCTGCAAGGTCGAGCTTGGAGGGCCTTCGTAAATCACCTGGAACACAGAATGCTTGCCGCCCGGGTGGAGGTAAGGACGTGTCTCGACGTCATCGTCGACGGTGACCGTACGGCGCTCAGCGCCAGCGTAGACGATCGTATCGCGGGGGTTGAACATAAATTGGGGGCGAACACACCACGACGGGATGCCCATGCCGTGGAGAGCCTGAGCCTCCTTCAAGCTGTGTGTGAAACCACCCATGATGGTCATGTCCACCGGCCAGATCTTCTCGCTTTCTTCTCTTGTGAGCGGTAGAGAGCGTGGATAGAAGACGGTGATGAAGAGGACGATACCCCGAATGTCGAGGCAGGACCGCTGGAAGTCGGCGACCGTGACGAGGATGTCGGTGATGACGAGGCCGTAACAATCCAGGCGTTCGAAGCAATGCTTGGCGGAGGTGATAAGGGAAGAGAGGAGGGTCGCCTTGGGGTTCTTCTCGAGGGTGGAGAAAGCGAGCTCGCTCGCACTGTGGAGGTGCTCTTCAAGCTTCTTGAGATGTTCCTTCTTCAAAACACGGAGGGAAACGACGATGGCCGTACTCTTAATGGGAACAGAGTCTTCGGGCTTGGGAGTCCACCAGAGGAATTCCAACTCTTTGCACTTCCTCGGAATACACGGAGCCCACTCATAACCCTTTGAGACAAATTGTGGGTGCCGTCCTCGGTCGTTTATGCCGTATCGTCCATCCGCGAGGGCCATGACGATTTGAAAGCCCATAGGCGGTTTCGGTACGCGCCCCTTGACGTTGGAACTAGCGCAAATATAAGTCGTCTTCGTCCCCTGGTATCGGTTCAGGTCTTCTTCAGAGTAGATAGGGACACCACCCTTATCCATATTCTCGTGGAGGTGGACGACGTCGTCCAGGACGCAGTATGAAAGGACGTCGTGTCCACGATAGATACGGTCTGCGATAGAGATGAGTCTATAGTCAAAAAAAATGAACTGTGGAACTGACAGTCGTCCGAGTCCTCGTTCGGAACCAGCCTGACCTTCCCCCTCTCATACTCCACCTTCATTTCGTGCGGGACTCTCGGCGCCGACATCGTCGATCTGCGGGAATGAGAACGTCATCTGCGGAATAGAGCGGATGGATTCGTACCTCCTGTGCAGTACGCCTTGCGTTTGCGCAATCGACGCGATACGGCCAGTACCTGTCGTCCTCGTCAAGCTTATTGTTGGGGGAGGGGGATGAGATTCGTACCTGCAGGACGCGATGCCGAAGATTGGCGATGAGGACGCCACGGGCAACCCGTCTACGGTGAACAGTCAGAACCTCCGCTTATGGCTCAAACACGGAAAGCGGAGGGAAGAGCAACAAGACAAACGACATAGAGTCAAGTTCGTCGAAAGCACGGATGACAGATAGTCAAATCCGTGGAAGGCAGGGACGACAAATAGTCAAGTCCCATTGCGAGAGAGGGGAAGGGGTGAAAAATAGGGCAAATAAAAGTTACGGAACTTCAGCGAGGGTAGAAACTTACCTCTCGTTGAGTCGGAAGGAGAGCAGAGCAGAGGAGATGGAGGTCGATGAGAGAGATGAAGAGTACCACGAGGCGTACGCGGGTTCGCTACGTCACGCCAACAGCCTCCGTGATCAACAAGGCAACACACCGCGTTATCACAATCACCTGGTCACCATCTTCTCGCCGCGCAAGACCCATCCGTGCTTTTCCATGTCTGTGGAAATGAATCTTACTTTCTTCCTTCCCCTCTCGACCCTTCTCATCGTGTCGTTGACCCCCTCAAGCCCGCCAAGCACGAGAATCAGCCCTGATTCCAACTGGTCAGTGAATTTTCTTCAGCGCTTGTTTCATTCACGACCCTATCCTCCTGCCCCAATTCTTCTCGAGGCTTGACTATTTGTCGCCTCGAGCTTACCGAGTCTTGACTACTTGTCGGCTTGGGTACCCGAACTCTTTGAGTGGTTGTCGGGGCTGTATTTTCGCCACGAAACATTGAGAACTTTTATTCATAACTCCGTTACAAAGCTCTCTGTCCCGCCGCCGTTGGGGGGATGGGCGAAACCAGGGAAAGTGCGTAACGGTGGTCCTTGCCTGCTGGCAGTACTCCCTACGCAATGGGCAAGTGGACCTCTAGACCGTGCGTTGAAGCGCACGATCTCTGTTAAGCGCCCATCGGCAACGACCCGGGGTCGAACGGCGATGTAGGTATCGCTCCGTTGTTTATCGAGGGGATTGACCTTCTAACTTACTCTATACCTAATAGGACGCCTCGGGAGCCACGGATAAGTTGGTAGATGCATTTCTTTTACAAAGGACTCCGACGCCTCGAAGACGGCATAAGGCTTGCCCCCCTGTCGACCGACACGGCGCGGTCGACGATAGCAATCATTCACGGACGTGTCCAACACCTGTGACATTCCCCAAGACCTCCAAGGCCTTCCTATCCCTAATTCCATCCCGGTCGTCCCTCTCACACTTCCATCTTTATTGTCAATGTCACGTCGTACGTGAGGGTGATAATTCTCTTTCTATTCTTCCAGAAGACCACTAAAGTTTTGATTGCGTCCAGTCCTCCAGCCGTGTACCTGCGCGGGGAGTATGAGAAGATTCGGAACAAGTGGTAGCTCATGCCTCGCTACAGGAACCTGCGAAGAGCGGGTCTTCAACAGCCTCATTGGGACATGGTACTGTCGTGCGTATAGTCGACTTTCCTGGGTTCGTACCTTGGTTAACTTACAGCTCGATGTTAGCAACCCAAGTCAACCTTATCCAATATCTCGGATCCTTGCCGAGCCACCATCCTTTCTTCCACCGTCGTACTCTTCGCTATCGTCTCCGTTTGCAGGAGTATGTTCGAGGGGCCGCAAAGTCACCGTACTCCTTGAATAGGGCAAAGTTCTCTACCCGCCTCGCTAGTCGAACAAGTCGTTATTTTCCTCATAAAGTCTTTACGATCGGCAACGTCCTCCCAACCCCAACTGCTCTCCATGGAATTCGATTGCTCCATAGGCCTCCACCGACAGAGACCCCGTCAAGTTCAACTACACGGAGAGCGGTCTCGACTCTTATATCCAATATTTCGAGATCCTCGCATAGGCATTCTTCTTTCTTCCAACATCGTCCTCTTCGCTATCGCCTCCGTTTGCGGAAGCATACAAGGTCACCGCTCACCGTGGATCGGACTAGATCCTCGACCTGTCTCGCTAGTCGAACAAGTCGTTATTTTCCTCATAACCGCCTGCGACGTCTCTATGACACCCTTCAAGACCACGCCTTGGTAAGGTGAGTTCACGCTTCATCTTTCTTTGTCGTAGAACGTCTGGACTTATCCTAGCCTGCATAGGGAAGGTACAACGCGAAAACCTTCGGTGGGCGCGACTCAAGCCCCGATCTCCGCCTGATGCGCCGTCGGACACGGCGGGGCTTGTTTTGTTTGCGCACTGTTTCTGTTTTCTCACCTATTTAAGGCCGTCTGGTGAGTACTTATCCTCCTTTCCTTCTCCTACAGTACACGTAAGTGAAACGGGATTTCGCAGCATGGCACCCCCGCGCAAGAAAGGCAAAGAAACTTCCCCTCCTCCGATTCCACCTAAGCGTAGCAATGTGAGTTCACACCGGTCCTCTTCCTCACCGTCTGACGCTTCGTGGCAGAAGAAACCGGCTAAGAAGCAGGCAGAGGCAGAGGCAGAGTCACCCAGGAAGGTATGTTACTGTTTCGTCACTGTCAAGCACATACCCCTCAACTCAAATGTAGTACAAGCCTATCCTACTATCTCACATAGAAGTCCCCCGTTTGCCCCGCGAAGACAAGAGGAAGTATATCGGCGGCGGTGACAGTGACACGGAGACACGCTCGAGGGTATGTGTTCGTGTCCCCTCCCTACTAGATGCCAGCTCATAGTCCTCCGCATAGGTTATTCCGACTGCAAGGCCACAGAGGATTGCCAGCCAGAGGCCCGCGAAGTACGTCCTGCGACAGGATCCTTCTCTGTACCTCCTTCCCACTCCCCTATCCTTCCATCGCGAGTGGGTTTGACTAGTTGTCACCCGCTCATCTTGCCACCGCCTTGACTATCTGTCGGCGGTGGTTCCGTTTCGACTCGACTATCTGTCGTCGGACGCCTTTCTTGGGCAGCATCGTTTCAGGCCTAGAGCTGACCTCTGTGCAGACCGCCTGTCTGTACTGTCCCTGACGAAGACTGGGTACCTGTGCAGGAGAGAGATGGACGGGAGCCAGCCTCCGAAGAAGAGCAGGATGAATCGATTGGGGCGAGAATGAAGCGGAGACGTGCTGGCGCTGCGAGAGGTGCCCAGGTGTGTCATGATTGCTTCGCTGGCGAGAGTTCGAACTCGCTGACTATACTACAAGGCACCCATTCCTCCGACTCCCGTCGAAGTGGAGGATGAGACTGCATCCAAACAGGAAGAAGCACCAGCTCCTCCGACCCCCAAACCGAAGAAGAAGAAGAAGAAGAGCAAGTCCAAGGTGTGTCTTCAGTGATCTCCTGGGTCTGGCTGTTACTGAACAATATGACAGAAGACACCAACACCAAGTCCTGAAAAGCATCTCGAGGTGAACGCCCTTTCCAGCGAGTCGGAGGGTTCCGCGAAGAAGAAGAAGAAGAAGAAGAGTGGCAAGGGGAAGGTGAGGTGTCCGGCTTATGCTGCAACTCATCGTACTGACTATCCTTGACATGTCCAGAACGCTCCCGCGCAAGATGGTGACGTGTTCACCGGGTTGCAGAAGACTGAAGCCGAGGCAAGAGCCTATTCCATTCCCGCCTTGACGGTCGACAGGTACGTACCATCTTGTTGTCTCCCATCCGTTAGGTCCTTATCCATGTCCAGTGACGACGACTTGTCCGGAGGAGCGTCTTCGCCAATACGCGCTCGTTCCCTGAGTCCTGCAAAGTCGTACTACGAACGATCTGGGGACCTCTTCGTACCCGCCACCTTGATCAATACGGCAAAGGTCGACCCACAGCAACGACCATTTACGCCTGAAACCGCGCCTATCCATCATCTGTACGACTATGTAGAGCAGCGTGATGAGGACCTGCCGAAGAAAGGGACTCGTGTTATCTGGCAACTGGGGCGTCGGGTCTCAATCGTCAAGGCGCCTCCCATGGTACGATTCACGGGTACAGGTCTGATACGCGTGCGACCGAAGAAGCTGGGGCGGTCACCCATGGACGACTTCGTATCCTACATGTTGCCGGATGGAGATGGTCTCTGGTACAAGCTCCCCCAAAGCTACTACATCTCGGAGGCCTACAAACACCAGGACCAACTCGCCCTGGTGAAAAGCGATTACCTTCTCCTGGAAGCGTGGCTAGCACGAGTGCGTAAGATGTTCAAGATTGGAAATGCGCCCTCAACAACGGTTCACACTTGTCGCCTCCGCGATATTAACTTGGGCCTCAAGTCGGAGCATACATTCACCTGCCAGGTCTCCAGCCAGGACACCGGCGCTGAACAAGCCTTGACCGCCAAACGTGAGGGTGCCACCACTTCCCTCCGCCATCCTCCCTCTTCGCTCCCACGTCCTTTCACGCAACCGGATCCTATTGAGCCATACGTTGGTCCTACGCCTTCCGCGTCTGCACGGGCAAACAAGAGGAAGAAGGAGAAGGATGAGCAGTCGTCCGACGACCCCATCTCCGATCATGCTTCTTCCCCGCTTGTCCGAAAGCCCTTGTTGAAGAAGAGTCGATTGTATTCGCCGATAAACACTGATGATAGGATGGATGTCGATGAAGAAGAGCAGGAGTGTGGCAGGGAGCCGCAGGAGGACGACGGCAACATTGATGTGCTCGACGCGGGACAGTACGTCTCCGCCTCGACTTGGAGGGAAGATCAGGAGCAGGAGGAAGAGTTCAACCACTACAGGAAGAGCAAGAGGGGCCAATCTATGCAACTGGATATCTTCGACGACAAAGACATGGAGTTGCTAGCCCAATTCAACGCTGCGGAGGGACACCAGGAGCGTAAGGGGGGTCGGAAGGGTGCGAGGGATCCGGTCCCGCCTCGTGACGCGAGCGAGGATGAAGAAGGGGGAGCGTATCCAGAAACGCCGGCGTCGCGACGAGGACGAGCAAGGGGACCTCAAGGCTGGTTACAGGAGCAGCCAGCCTCGACGCAATGACGACGACGAGGAACCGTGCAAGTCCAAAGACAAGAAGGTGAAGACACGACGCGCCGACAACGACAAGGAACAGCCCTGCAAGTCTGGATACAAGCAGACCAAGTCTCGACACGCTGACGACGACAGGAAGCATCCGGTCCCCCAGTATGAGGATAAGATCAGCCAGCTGCAGTATCACGGCGAGTCGGAGGAAGATGAGGAGCGACCCCGCAAGTCTAACAAGGGCAAGGAGGATGAGGAAGACGACGAGGACGAGAAGGACGAGGAAGACGACGAGAAGGACGACGACGAGAAGGACGAGGAAGACGACGAGAAGGACAAGGATGAGAAGGACGAGGAAGACGACGAGAAGGACGAGGATGAGGACGAGGACGAGAACGAGGACGAGGATGAGGACGAGGACGAGAACGAGGACGAGGAAGGGACGAGAAGAACGAGGAAGACGACGACGACGACGAGGTAGAGGAGGCGCTAGCCCCTAAGACCAGATATAGGAATCCTCGGCTACGCTGTGACGAGGACGAGGAAGATCTACCTCGCAAGTCCGACAGAGAGAAGATACAGTCGCGGTACAACAATGACAAGGATGAAGGCGAAGATCAACCCTCTAAGTCCCGGAATAGGATCGAGGCGCAACGCGTCGAGGATGGCGAAGATCAACCTCGCAGGTCTGCAAGCAAGGAAACCCGGTCGAGCGAAGAGAGTGATGGGAGCATTGAGGATAAGCAGAGTGACGACGATCAACAAACCGCCCCAGTCAAGGATAAAGGGAAGGCAAAGGAAGCAATACAGCCAGTAGCCTCTGGTTCTAGGGCGGAGGAGATCTGGACCGCTGAGAACATCGAGCTCCTCTCCGAAGTTTCTACTGGATTCCATACACTTATAGACAGAACGGGTCTTCCTGCCCGCTCTCTGCTCAAGAAGATGGATCTGGTCATCACTTTCTCGCGTGAAAATGCGTGGAATACCTTCTTGACCTACCTCTCTGTCACTAAGGGATGCCCTGGTATGTCATTTCGCTCTCGCCGCTGTCTTCCATGCTAATACCCTGCCAGACGACTCATTCATGGGCTTCTCCCAGTCCGCTAAACCCCTTTACCACGAGATCTACGACCGCTGTATCGAGCAAGGGGGGGGAAGAGGCATGGGAACTTGAGGTGCAGAGGTGGAAGGACGTTATCTTGCGCGCTCACCACGTCGATGAGGACGGCATCGCTCAAGAAGAAGAGAATATGGAACTGGCGGAATATATGCGACGTATTCTCAACCAACAGAACCGACTGGTGCGTCAACTAGTTTGCATGCTTATTACTCTGCTGACCCTTTCTTGTAGGCTGTGAACGTCCGTCATGAAGCCCCTATTGACATTATATCCCTTGTGTTTTCAAACGAGACCCCTCTCCGAGGCATGTCACGTTTTGTGGCTGCCGACCCTAACTTCAAACTTTTCTTTGATAGCCTCCCGGGGGATACTCGGGCGTTCATTGATAGGGTTATCACTACGGCTGAGTGAGTCACCACATCTCTCCCCTCCGTTCACGTCTGACATGGTTCATTCCCAGTAATTTCAGGTCGGGTGTCCTGGACCCCACTACTTTAACCTTCGAAAGGTTCCAGGATATTGTGCTAGGTCGATCGGGTGCGCAGAACTCGAAGTTACCTGCGCAGACCGTCAAAGTCAAAGTCAAGAAGGAGGGTACCGAGGACGTGAAGCTGTCGGACTACCGTGGTATGGTCGAGAGCTATCGCCAGAAGGGCATAGAGGGCCTCCCAGAATCAATCCAGAACAAGACCAAGAAGGAGCGCCAAGATAGGATTGTATGCCGAACGTTATTGCGGGGGTTCTTTGGTATACTCTCCGCTTATCGTTGTTGGCTCCTAAACTGATTATGGCTTTGTCCAGCTGACGCGATGAACAAGGCTCTCGCCCCAACGATGCTGTGGGGCACATGCTGGCTGGATGCCCTGGTGAAGTGCAAACTCACCTTCCACTTCCCCGCAGACTCCTTGGTTATACCTGGCTCCCCGAATTGGTCGCCGAGCAAGTGGAATGTTGATGTTTGCGATCAGTTAACGGGGTATGTGACTGGCAAGAAGTCCGAATCCACTGGCAAGAAGCCCGAACCCCGCGTCCGAATGGTTCCTTGGTCTGAAGGTGAGCTTTTTGTGGTACGTTTTCTGTACGATGCTGGTCTAATAACAATCTGTTGTGGTAGATCACCTTGCACTCTCCCCCTCTAGTCCCCTCTACTCGACGATCCCCATTGTGGTCTCAAGCACTAGACCCAAGGGTCATGTTATCAAGACGGTTGGTGACACTCTGAAACAGCAGACTTCCGAGGCGGGAAGTGCGGGAGCTGATGTCATTGGGAAGACGGATAAGCCTATGAAGGTAGCGCGTGCTCGTGCAGAACTCAAGCATGATATCAAGGCTGTCCATCGGGCGGGCACCGTCAAGAACCCTGAAATGCTAGCCCGCTTCGCCGAGTCCCGCAAGCAGAAGCAGAAGAAATCGGGTTCTGTTTAACACTCTAGCTGTCCTGTTGAACGCATCCCATCGATCGCCTATCTTGTTTGATTTTCCGTCAATCTGCTATCCTATATTCATCTTACATCTAGTGCTTCCTGTCCTTTGTTGATGCATGTCCTGGTGCTTTCTGCTTGTTCTCGGTTGCTGTGTCTGTTTCTGTGGGCATGTCTCTGCAAACGACCTTGATATGTACCTCCTGTAATTCCTTCTGCAATGATATCCTATAGTCTGGAGAATTCTCCTCGAAACTTTGTTCCTGCGTGCAGCTCTCTTTGGCCAACAGGTGTTTGACATGGTAAGCTGAGCTGCCGTCGACAAGAAGCTGAGCTGCCGTCAACGAGAAAGCTGAGCTGCAGTCAACAAGAAGCTGAGCTGCCGTCTACGAGANAGCTGAGCTGCTGTGNACGAGAAGCTNAGCTGCCGTCNACNAGANAGCTGAGCTGCTGATGGACGAGAAGCTCAGCTGCCGTCGACAAGAAAGCTGAGCTGCTCCGGACGAGAAGCTGAGCTGCCGTCTACGAGAACGCTGAGCTGCCGTCAATGAGATGGTATTTGGATTTACACAGCGGTAGGACTGAGAACCAAGCAAGAACCAAGATAACAATTCAGTAGACTATGACTAGTGTAGATACAAGTGTAGTATACCTAGGTTTCTCCTTAGAACAATAGGCGAGAGATAAATAAGAAATATTGGTCTATAAGAACATTGGAATTATGCAGGAATAAATGTTGAACAAAAGAGAAGAGAGGAAACCTCCAGCAACGCTGCAAGGTTCATCCTTGATGGTACGAGCATGGCGGTATGTACTTCTTTGGATCAGACACCAAAGAGCCTACCAACAACAACGAAAGTCAATGGCTGCTGTCAATGAAAGCTGAGCTGGGCTTGACAGCAAGCTGAGCTGCCTGCAACAAGAAGCTGAGCTATCTTCGATGAGAAGCTGAGCTATCTTCGATGAGAAGCTGAGCTACCTTTGATGAGAAGCTCAGCCGATGGATGGAGAAATGGGATGAGCTGCTTCCTCCAACAAGCTCAGCTGGTAATGAGGTAGGACCCCGGACACCAGTGGCGGATACTCAGCTGGACACAGCTCAGCCCAGCTCAGCCCAGCTGGGCAAAGATGGTTTAGTGGGACCCAAGCTGAGCTGATTTACCTCGCAGCTCAGCTTAAGCTCAGCTGGGCTGACGCAAGCTAGCTAAGGCTTTCCCAAAGAGTCAAGCTCAGCTGGCTGTCTGCCATATGGGCTGAGCTGACCCTATGAAAGCTGAGCTGGCTGGGCTGAGCTACCAGCTGGGCAAGCTATTAGCTTGGGAGCTGGAGGGAGCTGGGCCAAGCTTAAAGGTGGCCATCTCATATGACCTAGGTGGAGTCAGCAAAAGCAAAGGGAGAAAGATTAGAGCCCAATTGCCCTCTGGCATTCAAATGGACCTCTTAGAACGAACCGAGGAGGTTGGCACAGGTCCTTCAGTCAAAGACCAGTGTTTGCAGCGCGAAACAGGCTTACCTGCTAACCATTGCCTCGTTCGAGCTTGCATAGACGCACAAAAGGACTGGAATCCCGCATGCGGTCTCGCTTCCAGAAACAAGTAATGCATAATGGAGGTCTATGCAGCGCCGAATGCCTGAGGCTAGCTACGGAGCGAGTATAGCACGCGGAAGGAAG
>JANDKE010002224.1:0-10489 GCA_027627275.1 Coprinellus aureogranulatus
TCTAGGGGATTCAAAAAGGGGGGTTCCTCCCGTGGCGCCCCCGGACTGGCGTCTTTGCCGTTTTTGACGTCATTACCCCACACCAAATGTATTCCTCGACTGCGCGCGTTCAAAACGAGGCAAGGAGCTTAACCGCAGTACTCCTCTCTCTTGCCTCCTACCCTTCAGCATACCTTTCGTTCTCTTGACACAGGGATGAGGAAGACACCCTACGTTATCTCCTTCTTTACGGTTCTGTTGACCCTGCTCTTTGTGAGTTGCAGAGTGCCGCCGAGCCGCAAGGGTGAAACTAATTGTCTCCCAGAATATACTCGCCGTACGACGGACAGACTGGTATGTAGCATTGTACGTGTGCATGCTGCGACTACTAACCACCTCCCCGCAGGCTGGTCACCAAATCCCACTCCGACGTTCTTCATACCACCGTCACAACTTCGTACGGCTTAACCAAAGCCTGCGAGCTGATCGTCACTCGCTTGCCCACTGGTGGAGACGACGATGACGACTCAGACAATGGTAAAATCACCTACCGAGACTACAAATGTCGTCCCTTCCCTTCCGATACGGAGGACGGTTGCGACAAGAAGAATAGCTCCTTCTGTGCGACATGGACCGGCGCGAGCTATGTCGAGTATCTGGCGTTGGGCTTTAGCGCCGTAGCCCCTCTGGCATTCTTGTTCGGCATGTCCACACACTCTAGGAGGAGGAGAATATGGAGGGCCCTCGTAGGGTTGACGATGTTGCAGTGCATTACGGGTGTCATTGCATTTGCCATGATCACAGATTCGTTTGAGAAGGACAGGTATGCGCCGTTTGAGCACGCGAAGCCAGGTGCGTTGTAATATTTGACCGGCTTTGTATGCGAGCTGACATGCGCGTAGGAATGGCGTACATTCTAAGCACGATGTCCTGGATCCTCAGCTTCCTCGTTACCCTTGGTGTGGGCACATCCGGGCTGGCTGCGGAGAAGGGAGCTCCCTGGGCCGCAGGAGACAGGGGCTATCTTCCCATCGACGGCTGATCATTCTTTCACTTCACTCTTTCAATTCTTTTCCTCTGCTTCTGGTTCGATGGTGTTATCACATCTTGTACTATAACTGTGTGTATCATATCTCCAGTGTACTTATATCGCGCATGATTCCTATTATAATGCAATGGTATCTGTCCGTAAATGTGAATGCAAAGTCGGAAGAGCAATGTGATCAGGTAACTATGAAGGCATCCCCTGGCGCAAGTTATCAAACTTGCTCTCGCTATATTCCAGCCAATTATGACTCTTCTCCAACCCACCCATCGCATGTTTCACGATCTTGACCAAGGAGTGGCCCGGTTGGTACTCCTTTCCTGGCCCACCTTCCATATCCTTCCTCGGCCCATTCTTGTCCCCACTCAACTCCCAGAACATGCTCCCTCCAAGACCCTTATGCTTGATATATTCTCCCTTCCACTTCGCAACCTCCTCGTTATCGTAGCTGACCATCTCCTTCGTATCGTAGTTGTACGACCAGGAGGTCAAGTTTCTTCTCGTCACGATGGACGTAGCTACCAGGGAGCGGTAGCGCGCGGTAGTCGTAGACGCCAGCTTCCCAACTTCCTGGGCCGATGCCGGAGAAGGGAGTGCCGGGGCCCTGGGTGTTCATGAAGGAGCGGCCGTACAATGGAATTCCGAGGACGAGCTTGTCCTTTCGAACACCCTTGGAGTGGTAGAAGTCGACGGCTTCTGCGGCATTTATTGGAGGACCGTAGATGTTGGCCTGGTGGTTGGCAATCTTGTCCCATGATCCAGCTGGAAGAAATATTTAGGTAAGAGGATGGGGAGAAAGGCTGTCAGCGTACAGAAGTCGTATGCCATGAGGTTCCAGAAGTCGAGGTACTTGTCCATCTCCTTGACATGAAGCTTGTGCATATTGTCTGGTCCGCAAGGAGCTGCAATCTACGAAAAATCAGTCTTCCCAATCCAGGTTATAGCACACAACTACACACCGTCAACGCAAAGTGAGCCCCATGTCCCTTCTTATGCGCATGGACATCCAGTGCATGCCTCATCTCCTTGAGCAACTCCACATATCCCCTGGCCTGAGCGTCATTCTGCGGATATTCATAATCGACATCCAGGCCATCCAGGCCGTAGTCCTCCAGCAACTTCACACTCGTCTCCACGAATTTCGCTCGTGCTGCTGGGTTAACGACAACGGGATGGAAGGAGGGGGAGTACGTCCATCCACCTATACTGAGTAGGACCTTGAGATGCCTGTTCTCCTGTTTGAGTTTGTAGATAGCTTTGAAGTTGCCATAGAGGTTGGTGCCGGCGTCATTCCAGGAATCGCCGGGGTAGTGAATGTCTTGGTCGGCCCAGGGGTCGCTGAGGAAGACTTCACCAGAGTCAGCTTTGACATTGGCAAATGCGTAGAGGATGTGTCTATAATGTGAACAGGGTGAATGGAGAGCGACAGTCAGGCACGAACTGGGACCTACGTCAGATCGTCCACTGGGATCAAGCTTGGAGGGAACTTTCGTCCATAGATACCCCTTCATATCGATGTTAGCATGGTCGCTTGTTGTGCAGGGCGTGAGGCTAACCAGTTCACAAAGCTATGGATTGGAACGAATTAATATTCAGATGGCATTCGACCAGAGAAGCACTCACTATCCGACGCTGCGCTTTCCACCGTGAGGCATAGTGGTATTTAGTTCTGGTGAAGGCTTGTCTGTGTCTGGTTTCGAGGGGGGGGATGTAGGTACCGGTGTTGGTTCCGATGGCACAGAGGGTCGAGATGTGGAGTACTGTCCGGCCTTGAAGGTCAAGAAGAGCACAACGACGCAAGCAACGGCGATGAGAATGCGTTTCCGAATCGTCTTCTTCCTATTTTCTTGCTTGTGAGCAGATGGAGAGTCCGCTAGATTATCTGTGGACTCAGAAGTCGGGAGGGGATTGTATGGGGACGACATGTCATTGCCAGATGACGGTCACTTTATGAGGGCATTGGTTGGAGGACAGCCACACTCCTGCGGCTTCGCTTCTGACTACCACATCGCCATATCGTCATGCGGCCCATCTCCACTTGAATTCCCTTTTGCTGTGTCGTTTGTGGTCTTGACATACTGCGCAGGCTGAGATACGGTCAGCCATGGTTATGCTGCTGCGAAATGCGGTACAAGCACCAGAAAGCAATTTCTTAGATCCTTTCCGGACTCCTGCCCGGGATTTAATTGAAGGCCTATGTCGCCCCCGAACATCTCAGGCTTCTCTCTGTTCTCATGGTAGGACGTACTGCCATGGTTTGGTCACCTGGTCGCGCCCGATGAGTGTCGGGAACACCGAACTTTATCCTCTCCGAACTTAAGCCAGCCCATGAATTTGTACAGGAATTCGGACTCTCGCTCCTTGTCTTCGCTGCCCAGCATGCTCTCAGTTTCAGTGTCGGCCTCTCTCTTCGCGATTCTAGCTGGCTCAGCCTTCGCACAATCTCAAGCGCCAGCTTACGGACAGTGCGGAGGCTCGGGATGGTGAGAAACAGATTCCTGTCGGCTTTCATATTCCTCACCCTCAGAGTGCTCGCATAGGACTGGCCCTACGACCTGTGTCTCTGGATATACATGCACGGCGACGAATCAATGTACTCTCTTCAAAGGGTTAGATAATTCTCTCAAACTGACCCGCTTCTGTGCTTAGGGTACTCTCAATGCATCCCTGGCGCTGCCGCTCCAGTACCGACTACGACGTCCTCCACACCCACGGCCCCCAACCCTCCAACGCAGACACAACCAGGAGCTGCACCGACTGGGTCTCAAATCCGAACCGTGACAAATCCAGTGTACCACTTCTACCTCCAAGATAAAGGTGCGCCATTCCCTCTCGAGCTGAGCTTGATTCACCAACACAGTTTCTCAGGTGGAGTCCCGATGCTAGGCCCTGAATCATCCTCGGGTCGTTTCACGATCGGCGGTACAATTACCCTCAACCGCGCCAATGGAACACAATCCTACCTCAACGTCGACACTTCCTCGGGTGCCCTCTCGCTCGGCTCTACAGCCACCACCACTGGCTGGGGTCTGGAAGGCGACACAATCATCATCAAAAACCCCAGGCAGCTCAACTTCCTGGCATGCAGCACCAGTGATCGCAATTACTACGACGTGTTCCTCCAGATCAACAACCAGACACCAGCAGGGAGGTCCTGCAATATGGTGACGATGCATTTACCATGCCTGTGTTGAGGACCGGACGATGAAGCTTTGTGATAAGCGGATGTGATATTGTCGTGCTTTAATGGTAGTACAATGCTGGGTAAAATATGCTATGCATAGTGTGCTTGGTTATCGTAGAGTCGCGCTCGTGTTAGCACCGGTCTATCAAGGAATTCCTTGGCCATGGCTGTTGGTAGTCGTCTACCCACGTCGTCAAATTGGGGTTGGTATAGGCTTCAATATGGCTGGGGGCTGTTAGCGGCAGATACTCTAGTTCTCCAGTTCGCAAAGTCACGTACTTTTTGATATACCTGGCAGTTGGGAAATCCGGTGGGTCGCATCCAATATTAATGGCGTTCTCAGGTTGATACACCCTTATGTAGTCTACTCGCATGTGGACAGGGAAGGGAAGGTCCGCAAGGTCGACGGCGCCGAAACTCCGACATACCCAGGTTAATGAGGATATACTAGAATGCACCGTCTCCGTCAAGTCCGACCTTGGTTTGGGTTTGTAAACCAAAGAGACACGAACCATCGGCTCTTGTGGAATGGGGCGAGTAGATATCTGGACGATATTATCTGGACCCATGCCACCTGCCATCATCGTCCAGGCCAGCTGGTTGTTGGATATCCATGCGATGTAAGCATTGTCGAAACCCGGCTTGTACTCGAAGCCATATACAGAGAAACATCCCGTTCCTCCAAGTTCATAGCAGTTCATGTCTGTCCGAGTAATGACTGAAGTAGCCTGCTGAGTTGTCCCCCCAACGTAAGTATTTTGAGTTGAGATAGTCGGATTGGCAATCATCATGTTTTCGGGGGTGTCGTTCCAGACATATCGAGCATTGAACGGCTACCGGCAGTTCTTTGTGAGCTCTCAGGGAGTTAGGGAATGGGGAACTACACTCACAGCCCATTGTGCCGACTGTGACACTTCTCCAATCAGGTCGGTCGCTCTCACTTGACCCTCAAAGATGTCAATCTCAGGCGCCGCCCGCCCTACAAAGGTGCCATCTGTATGTCGGGGACCAGGGTGGTCCTCACCAGCACATGTACACCGCGAGAGCTTCTGTCCTGGTAAGAATGACAGTGCGCCTCCTGGGCCGGCTCCATCTTCCGTCGCCGCCAAAGGTGCATCGTTAATCGTCTGATTAGGAGCCGTTCCAACGTCACAGGTGTCATATGTATACGGCCACTATGCGAAAGAGTCGTTAGCCGATGAAGTGTGTTTGAAGCAAATAGGGACCCACAACGCCCTCAAGTGTCGCACCATACCCCGCTCGTCCGAGGTTCCCCATTGTCCAAATAGCAGGCCATAGCCCGACCACATTGTTCGGCCCCGGCATAGTCACCGAGGCTTCGATATAGCCTCCAGTAAAACAGAATTTATTCCTGGGCAGCCAGTCAAATCATGCTCGCAATGGCCGAACCCGAACGGTGATGACGCACCAAGAAGCCAGCATGCCGCCCTCATAGTTCATCCCATGGGTCTGTTTGTCTGACAGAGTGATCACCAGAGCACCACCTTCCGTCATGACAGCTTCAGGATCATACCACTCCAAATTTCCCGTAGCCCAGTAGTGCAGATCCACTGCTTCCCAGTATGGGTCGTCCCCAGGATAAAATGTCCGTCCGTCCGTGTTGAACTCGTCAGAGAACACGAGTCGCATCTGCTGACTTGGATCATGCCATGAGGGTTTTGTGTAGGCCGATGTGGGAGTCTCGTCGTCAATGAGACCATAGTTCCCTCGAATTATGGGGACCTAGGAAGGAAGGTGGAGGAACTGCGCTTCGACAGAGCACCAGGGAGCGTAATCAACATACCTGCCCACTCGCGTTTATCCCGCCAATATTATACCCACCCAAGAACGATGTAGGCCGCCGTTGGACGTAAGTCACGATAGGGTAAGCGATGCTATACAAATGGTTTCAGAACGAGGGGAACNCGANGATATACTCGCGCACACTCACAATAGGGCTAGCACACCTCCGACCAAGATGAACAGCGAAAGGATATTGCTGAATCCACGGTGTGACCAGAGGTTCCAATCATGGTATGAATGAGGCTCTCGCTTCTTTTTCAAGCGCCTTCCCTTTTCCAAATGNCCGCCCTTCTCATTCAACTCCTCGTCTGAATCAGGCCCACCGGCCGCAAGCACAGGGAAATCAAGGGGGTCAAACGAGAAAATGAGCTATTCGACNTCAGCGTTGCTTGTTGTGGNGCGNCATGAGCACTGTCNGACGTACCCTTCTTCCATCCTTTCCGCCCTCCGCGACCGAAGCCAACGTTGTCAGAGTATTCGCAGGATATCTTGCTGTCGAGTCCAGACTCGACTGAGAAACCGGAACGTGCACAAGTGCTTGAGCANTGTGGATCGAAGCGCAGGCAAGTGAAGCTCACGTATTCGGACCAAAGATCAGAGTCCCTCTGACTCAGCCTCGGTGGGAGGGGAGGTACCGGTTTCCTGGCCACCATGGCGAACGACCTAATCTTGGGCACGGGAGAACCTGTGTGAGTAAGGAAGAAGGGAAGGAGAAAGCATTTCAAATACTAGGAGAAGAAGGTCATGTTAAGGCTATTTCAGAAGTGACTGAAATGGCCCATGACGACGACCGTTCCGAGCCCAAGCTATTTCGGGCAGGCTTCTGCTTCAGCCAAGGCAGGATCAAGCCTGCGCTCAAGTGGTACCAAGCCGATGTTGGTGTCAGCAGCTCCGGCAAGCACTTCCTGCTCGCGATTCCTTGTGTGACTGACGTGACTGAATTGATTGAGATACAGTACGATATCCAGCGAAAAGGGTGCAAATATCCGGTCCTCTAGGCTGTCTTATGACTATAGAAGCCGCGTTATCACGCCGAGTCCCTATATGAAGGAATTCAGCCTTGAGAGAACTCGGAAGTCCGAAGCGCAGCAAAAGATCCTACCTTGGTCTTTCCCTCACGGAATAGAAGCTTCATTCCCTCCTTCACGAACTCAGGGTGGGAGATGAACTCGAACTGCACCGTTGCTCTATCACCCGTCCGCAGCACCCCTTGAGGATGGTCCATCCCTATTATCCGAACGGTCTGACGGACCGCCTGACGGTATATGTGTTAATTCACCGGCATAAGCGCCACACGGGATAAGATAGCTCACTCCACAGTGCAACATCGCCTGAAGTAAAGAGTTGCGTAAGTCTCAAGGATGACGCTGCATTAGTGACTGGCGTACCTGATAGTTCTTCTGGAGAGTAGTGTTGTGGCTATTCCATCAATCAGCATCTCAAGAAAGACAACTCCCAGGCTGGGATTGGCCACATACTAAAGAATCAGCACCTGGCCTTCGAATTGCTTGACCGCTACAGTAAGGTGAATTGAGCGACGTGTCTTTCAATAATACTGGAGGACAACAAACCTCTGGGTGCGATGTCTGACTTGTGAACCAGCACCATCCCTTTACGCACTGCAGCTCTCCGTATCCTCTTCAAGGCAAAAGAAACACACTGGCCTGCCTCTGCTGTATTCACGTTCGCCCTGGAAGNGACAGTCAGAATCGATTCATCTAAACAAAGGAATTACAGACCTTTTCCGCTGCATACTCTTAATCATAGTGGTCGTATAGTTACCATTCGAGTCGGGACCCAGCATTACTGTATCGCCCGCCTTGACCACGCCTGAGTTGATGATCCCATTCACCACTGTGCCAACATAGGGAACGGACCAGACTTCCGTTATTGAGTACTGTGGACTGTTTAGAGGAGAGTAAAGGATGTCGCAGACGAGATGCGAACCTCGAATGGCTGGTCGACCGCGAACTTCTCCTTGTCGCCCTCGCTGGAGGGTAACAGGTTAAGGAAGGTGCGGAGGAAGTCCAGACCCAGCCCAGTAACGTTCGAAAGCTGGAATATTGGACATATTCGATCAGAGCCGAACGATGTGGAGATCTCGACCGCTGTCTCAACCGACTTCACGAAGACTGGGGTCTTCCTGAGGGCATAAGTATGATTGTCAGCCTTAGATTGGTACGATGGTGGTCGCCCGTACCTGCAGCCTGGGCTCTTCAATATCTTGACGACCTGCTTGATTGTCTCAGCCAGCACATTCGGAGGGGTCATGTCAATCTAGCAGAAACGTCAGCGAGCCCCATTAACAGGCAGTTCTAGAAACCACATTACCTTCGTTATGCACACAACCACCGGGACGCTCAGAGCAAGGGCTATGGCAAGGTGCTCCTTCGACATCCCTATTAGCCCGGCGTTTGCACCGACTATTAGAATGACGCATGACGGGGCACCCGAGGTTAGTCCGTAGAGTGTCGTTTTCAAGTACTTCTCGTGGCCAGCCAAGTCAATGAAAGAGACGATCTTCGCTGCCTGCAGCGAAATCTCCTCCCAACCGAGTTTCTCGCGCCGTATTGTGTCGGGGTCTGCTGTGTGCGAGGTATTGGGAAGTATTGGCTGCCCTGATGGAGCAAAGCCAAGAATCTATTCACTAGCATTAATACCAAACGCAATGAATGAGATTTAACCCTACCTCCATCCCAACACTGGACGTTCTTCCTGTCTCGAGCTCATGCTTGTGGCGGAAGAGACCGACTCGTGCTTTCCCTCGTCCATCGTCGAGCATCCCTCGGGTCAGCACTCCGAGGGTGGTAGACTTCCCGCTGTCGACATTGCCCACCACCGCGCATCGTACCTCCGGCGTAAGGGATACGTTAGGAGGAGGTAACCGTAAGAGGATAGACGTTCTCGGATGGCCGGACTTGACATCGAAGAGCACCAAAGCGCGCCCGCCCACCTCCTCAACGGTCTTGGTTAGCTCTTGTACAAGCGTCTTGATCTCTTGCGCTGAGCGGGCGGTTCCCTTCCATCCAGCGGTTTCATCAGTGAGCTCGCCGGAGAACAGGTCCTCACGAGGAGGCTGCTCGCCTATCCGAATCACATACTCTCCGTTGTGCCGCGTCAAGAGCGCCGCTATCCGGTCCCGCACTGCGTCGTGGTCTGCAGGCTCTTTGGAAAGGAGAAGGTTCTGAGCGTCGACTCAGTATCTGCCTTTAGCTGGTAATGATGCCGAGCCATACCAGTATCTGGTCGTCGTCCTCGTCTGTCGATCCAACAGGGAGCGCATCAGTCTCAACGTCTGGCTGCTCTTTCTTGGTTGTTGTAGACTCCGCGCCGACCTTCACTTTCCCCTTCATAACTTTCGCGTTCTCCTTTTCTTTGTCTTTCTCCGATATTGTCGTAGTCGCCCGCTGCCTGGTAACCTCTCGGTTATGGATCTCCTCGATTTCGTGCTGAAAGGAGCGCAGTGTCGTCATTATGTCGAATCCAGTTCAGGCTCGGTGCAGGTTAAAAGGGTAGTCCAAGATATGAAGTCTGACTCGACCGCCAATGTCGAAAGGACGCAAGTTGACTCGGATTAGGTTCTGGATTGGATTGCATAGTCACAAGGAGTCGTTTCACCTTCAGCAGCCCAAATGCGGTGTCTGTTCCTTACGTCATCATTGATGCCCTGTTGTGGGGGACGGGCGCTTAAGTGGGTCCCTGGATGGCGGTGTGCGTCGACGAGCGCTGTTTCGGTACGTACTTGTGTGTCTGAGCAAACCCGGAAGCTCATTCTCGTCTCCCCTTAATGATCCAAGAAGATAGCTTCATTTCGATGCGACCGAAATTACCTGGGACCGGCTGATAAGAGGGAGAACTTGAATTGGATAACAATACCAGTAAGGAGGCCAGTGAGGTCTACGTGCTAATGCTATGTAAATGAGTAATTCCAATGTGTGTCTGCAGTGCATGAGTCGTGATGTATGCGAGTGTTCTGTGAGTAATAACGTCGAAGGTATTAGCTGGAGTCGAGAGGTAGTAGGTAACGGGCATTGAGACGGGCGATGCTATGTTTGCTGTCCATCTCCTTAGACACCTTCTAAGTCTCTATCAATAGCCTCTTGCTCTGGAGTCTCCCTCCCGACAATAGTCATATCCCCTTCATGGTTCCCAAGTTTCTTTGTTGACGATGATTTCTCGCCTTCGCCTTGAACCTGACTGCTGTTGTCGAAGTTGGTAGCGCTGCTCGCAGCAGACGACGGTTGGGGTCGACGACGAACAAACCATTGGATGAGAGAGAGGGAGATAACTGAATAGTGGCTGACCGGTCGAATGCGGACGATCAAGACCCCCTCGCAGTCTCTCAAGCCTTTAGCGACGCCCCCGACATACGAGATGGCCGTCGTCCACCATGACACGCTCTGTTGTATCCCCGAAGATGTTTCATCTCATCCCTCTCCAGTCGCTGATGCCATCACGCGTCTCTTCGCATTATCACC
>JANDKE010002225.1:0-10486 GCA_027627275.1 Coprinellus aureogranulatus
GGATTTCATACAAGTCTACTTTGCTTGCCGTTCACAAATGGTTCTACACGATCGAGCGTCGAGAGATCACCTTATCCGCGAAGCATAATCGTTTCTGTGAAGAACAAGGGTCCGAAACTTCCTTCATTCAGGCTTTGGGACTTTTAGCGCATCGTTCTGCGAATACGTACATCTACCTTTCACACACACATCTTCCTCGAGTCTAAAGATCATTAATATATCCCTCATGTGGAAAGTGACAAACGCGAAGTGGCCATTAGAACTTTGGACAGACAGACTGAGGGAATTACATACCCTTCTTAAGTTTCATTGAGCTGACTAGAGGGCATTGACGCCTTTCACAACGGGGTAGTGATCTCACCCAGAGCCGTATCAACGGAATGGGATCCCGACTCTGCCATTCGGATTGCAGTGTAGGTAGAACACAGGAAGACAAGTCGATTGTAGGCAGGATGTAATGCGCTTATACAGATTGACTATGGTACGGAGAGTAGATGTTACAACGTAGTAATACGTACTAGTGGATGCAAATGTCAGCCTAGGAGGGATAGACGGGGTATCTTTTGGTTAACAATACACATGCAAGCGAAGATCGAAGGACGAATTATGCATATTACGAAGATAGACGATGGCGGGGAAGCACAGGTCAAGATAAGGGCGACAATAAATAGGAGCGCGAGGAAGGGGGTGCTGCAAGCAAGAAGGCGCTGGGGGTTTTGTCTTAGAGCCATGGTCTGTGAGGTGTTGAGGACGACTCGCTATCGCTGTCGACCTCCAACGGACTACGGTGGCTTCGAATATTATCGAGGTCCGCTTTTCCGTTGCCCCACTCCCTACTTGGCGCTACTGATATCCTGGGGAAGGGGTACCGCCGCTCGGTCATGCTCGCAAGCTTCTTCAAATCCGAGAACGATGAAGGGCCGCCCTCTATCGAGGACAAACCAGAGTTAGGCGTCGCTGGTGATATTGGCGAGGGGTTTGAGTAACAGTCCTCCTGAGAGAAGTCAGAGCGCCTGCGCTGCTCGATCAGGCTTTCAGGGGGTGAGCGCGATCGCTTGAATGTGTGATCCTGGAACGACCTTGGCGAGTGATATGGCTGGAAGCGGGATGATTCCGAAGACCGGTGGCTCCTGGAGGGTAAACGTCAGCGCGGATCGTACCCGGTGAGTCACAAGCACGTACAAATGAGGATGCGCGGAAACGGAATGTCTCCGTATCCAGTGCGCTTCAGAGCGGTCTCCGACGCTCGACCCGCTGGAGGGAGTGGGGTAGTCGTCGTCCAAGCGTAGCCGTCGCAGCACCGCAGCGGAATCCTGTGTATCGACGCCACGCAAGTCCTCCAAGGCCGAGATAGGAGGCAACGCGTACGGGGAACCACTGTCCCGGTCGCTATCCTCGGACTGCTTGATGGGTGGAAGGGATATACATTCCTGCGGGTTCGAGGACGGCGGTCTGTTCAGCACATGGGGTGGGATCTCCAGAGATAAACCTCCTCGCCCTCCTCCGGCACCAACAGAGGCCTTTCGGTCTATCGGTGAAGACTGAGAGGAAAATGGAGCATAGCGACCTGCATTGTGATAGTCCGGAGAATCGATCTGCCGGTGCGAGTATTGGGGTGAAGATGAGTATTCGGATGGATCTGGAGAGATGCCAATAAGCGAGGGCTGCGAGGGTCGACGGTTGAAATGGCTGCTGAGGTGTGTGTGATGGGGAGCGCTTAAGCTCATGGGTGCCGTGCCGCCTGGCGTTACGATTGTCCATGTTGAATGGGGCTCGCGGGGAATTTGCGAGATAGCTGCTTGAGTGTTGCGACGTGCTCGACGGCGTGTCTGTGAATTGGCAACGACCTGACCATAGCCAGGCTGATCGGGTGATAGACATGTACTGGGGAAGGTCGGGCTACGAGAACCGTTGTGAGACAGGGGCATTTCGTAGCGAAAGTATGGCGAAAACAACGCACCCGAAGAGGGGAACCAAGTCATGCCGGATATTCCATGCCACTCTGCACAAACGATCAGTCACTTGCGAAAGGGTAGTGTTGGCACGAAGGGACAGACCTGCGAGATAGTTTGAGGGCGACCTAAAGCATAAATGAGGTCAGCACATGTCCGAAAGGTCAACAGAACAGCCAGGCTCACCTCATATGGCATCCATGTTCCCTGAATCTTCAGGTAACCTCCACGAACTCGGCGGATGAGGGGTGCGAGATCGGGTTGCGAGTCGATCATCTTGACAATGTCGGCTGGTGATAAAGCAGACGATCAGTCGCGTTCGGGATGATGGACTTGGCCCATGAAGCCTACACACCTTTCGAATTGCCGAGCGCTGAGAGAGTGGGGAACACGCTCATGATAAGCCTTCATGAACACGAGTTAGACGTATGCAAACGCACCTTTCCAGATACCCGTCCACAAGATATACCCATCGTCAATGTCCATCATAATCCATTGGCCATTTAGTGGATATTCATAAACAGGACTGGGCGCGCGAAACAAATAGCGCGTCAGTCGGGTGGCGTTCGTGCGGCACTATGAAGGAGACGCACATGTAGCCTCGCGCATCGTTGCTTGTGATGTAGCGGCCTTTGGTAACATGGTGTTGGGAGGAGGCGTATGGGCGAAAGCGGGGACCTCCATTCGACGAGGACGATGATGTGTGTAGCGTGTCCTAAAGATATTTAATCAGCTCGGCGACGACGTTGAGGAGGAGGCGCGAGCGCGCAGAGCGTACCTGCAGCATACCGGAAGCCATAGCGTTGATGGAGGGGGGAAAGAGATCAGGGTGCATACCGCGGCTGAGCCTATAAGTATGGCTCAGAGAGGTGCCGGTATGAAGCGTCCGAAAGCGTTGGACAAGATGAACCCGCTGCGAAGATCCCTGAACGATTTAGACTTGAGATTGCAGATTGCGAAAAAGTGGGTCCAGTCTGCCGGAGATTTACTCGTGGAACTTTCGTCACACAGGGCGTACAAAAATAGTAGAGGGGGTGTCCAGGGGATCAGATTGCGTTTGAACGACAGCCGACCTGACGGCATTTTTCGGGCAAGCGGCTCCATTTAATCCATTGAGAAAGGGCGGCGGACGGACGTCACGGATGGCGAGAAGGAGAAACAGGCGATCCCAAATCTGGGGCAATCAATGACCCACGCGTGAATAATACTTACCCCCCTGGAAAAGGAAACTCTGCGACATTCTCCAGGAATGACACACCCAAGGACAGATTTCCAAGACCACGGCGTCAGGTCGGCAACGATTTTCCCAACACATCATGTGTACCACAAAGGGAACTATGAACCCAAAGACTTGTTACTAGCAACTTGTTAGCTTTTTTATCTAAACGCCAGGCCCGATTACGACTTGCCTCTCTCGTTTTCGTCTTGTGCTGTGTGATGGTCCTCATTTCGATCAATCTAGCTGTTCCTTGCTTCTCCCTTTCGAGCGAGCGCTTGTCGTTGGCCTCGCGCCGGCACGCACGCACCTAACCCCGCCTATCGGCCGCCGCGCCTCTTCCGTCGTCGTCGTGCTCGAAACAGGTATGCACCATCCATGATCCATACCAATCCCTATCATGCGGCTCGACTTTGGCTTGGTCACCTACTTGCCCCAGAAGGGTTTCTGTTTCTCGAGGAAACNTCTGTTAGACCTGGCTCNCCGGATGCAGACTGGGGGTGCTATAGCCGGCGCGGGGGGACCATGAGGCGCCTTCCATCTGANGTGGAGCTGTATGGGCTTCAGTGGTCCCGAAAGCGTTGCACAGGCCCTCTATCGCGAGTTTGAGCGCGCCGAGACGTAGCGCCGANCTCGATGACTCGCNATGCGATGAAGAGATCGAAGAGACACAGCCCAACTATCGTTCGCNGGTTCCTGTGACNNCAGTGCGATAATCACTCGCCGAACTGCTGTACAATGCTGAAANGAAGTNGTCATCGTCGGTCAGCACAACNCANGCAGAAAAGGAAACCCGAGCACGGCCAAGATAGGAACCTGTGTCCTATTACTGTACCCGACTCAATTCCTCCTTGACTGGACAGACGGGTAACCAATCTAGCTCGCTTTAGCACGCTCATTGGAGTTTTGGCTTCAAAGTTCGATCTATGCGGGAGATGTCCTTGTCACANGGAATGTGATACAGCAGGGCTTCGACGCAGTGATGATGGGAGGAGGAAAGAAAGAAGATCAGTCGGGCCGTCCGAAAACAACGTTATCCTGGCTGTGGACCCTGCTGCACAAACAAGCTTAACACCGTGGCTTCCCTCCTTCTTTCAATCCTCGAGGCTTCGCAGCCCCACGACANAGNACGTAATGGCTTTGAATAGCCACAAAACACCGAGTCCAAACCTCGTTAGTCCANCTTGTCGCACAGAATCGAATGGGAATTCAATGGATATGGCCTTCGAAGTTCAAATAGTCTTACTAGGGTCTAGNAGTGATACGTCAAGTNCAATTGAACGTCGGCCTTACCGAACATGGGATGGGTCTAGGTCTTCTTGAATGTGGCCACGCCTACGTCTCGCATTCATTTCATAGTGAAGGGAATGAGGCAAAAAGAAGGGTGCCCATGACGCTGGCGTCTCTCTGTCGTTCAGTGACATCTTGTCTATTGTCAAAAACCCGCAAGGCTCACTCAAAGGGGAATTGTCCTACAAACGAGGAACTGTATTCGAAAAAACCTCCATTTGCAACCTCCCTTCCCACTGGGGTGCCGTACGCGGCTGTATGTATACTTGCTGTATACGTACTCTTCGGGTTGTCGGTACCCTTAAATCCCTACTTGGGCGTCAGATGACCCTCGTCAGCGACGTCCAGTATTAGACAGGTGTTTGACAGTTGCCCTCTCGCTCCACTATTGCGTGAAGTCGGTATGTTAACTGGCAGGATACGCTACTCGGGCCAGTTTCGTTGACGTTCCTGAGAGCCCCCCTCGATGAACCTCGGAGCGCCGGGATCCAGCGGGATGATCATTGCAGTTAGCCTCGTTGCTCTTTGACAAACCGAATAGAAGTTCTATTTCTTGTGCGACGCGACGGGGTCGTGCGGAGGATTCAAGCGCCATCAGCGAGCACCACCGTACATATGCACCCACCAGGCGCTCGTTCCCATCGTTAGTCATCCCAGAGTCACGAGTACACCTCTGCTGTACTCGAGAATCAGCAGGACGAAGGAGGAGGAGAGGGGTTGCCGCTTGAACTCAATTCACTCTACTAAGTGACCGAGAGCTTGGCAAATACCCCTCCCTGCAGCTGCCAAACCAGCGCCGCACGCACATCCTATTGAATGATGACGTCCATCCGGAACGACGAAACGAAGGACGCTCCCGTCGCAAATCCGTCAAGGTTCTGTCAAGTTCTGAGAAACAAATCCGAAGACTCGCGCAAAGTCGACTAAACAGCAAGTACGTTATGCTATAACCTAAATCCAATACATACGAAGCGGCGTGTTTGTACGCCCAGGCCCCCAGGCCCCAGAAAAGACCCTTCCCTTATTCCAAGCCTTTCCCGAGCCACACCGACGGGCGTGGCTGCCCAACTCCCTAATAAAGGTGTACGAAAACTCCCTAACAACAAATTGCGACATATTTCGGGTGCCGGGAACTCATTCGAGCACACAAGCGATATGCATCACTCGGGAGTCGGGTTGCAACGAGCGCCTCGGGGTCGGAGAGGAGTTGAAGGAAGAAGTGAGAAGATATCAGAGGATTTGTGGACCTGAGGGAAAAAGCCTTTCGGCACCGAGCTAAGGGCGCCTGTTCGCCCCCTATTTCTCCACACCAGAAGCACAGCGTCGCGTCTCGATCTCTCGGAATGTGTATAGACCGATAGGACCCATGATCCAAGCCCAACAGACACGAATAGACGAAACGAAGCGACAGACCGTATTTGTCCAAGTGCACCACGCGCTCAACCCCCCTCGAGACCGTAAATGAACGTCGCGTTCCCTTGCGATCCCCCCTAGGCTCTCCTGCGACGCAAGGTAGATGAGATGTAAAATCACAGAGTGGAGCCATCGAAAGATGATCATGCAACCATTACTGTATTCAACCTTCCGCAGTCCGAGTCGGTGGCGGGTAGGTCAGAAACTTCGTACAACGGGATCAACGGGAGAATATACAACAAGAGCGAGGGATAGGATAGAAGGATGAAGAGGAAGGGCAGCAAGCAAGCTGGGGCGGCAGTGTCTAGTACCATATCAACCAAGCAAGCGTAGAGAGTTATACGAATGAGTGAAACGAATGAAGAAGAGAATAAAGAAAGGATAAACCAATAAGAGAGACATTCAAGTTCGTTCATCTATGTATCCAGGAAATACAAACACATTTTGAGTTCTTCGAGTCTTCAAGTTCTTTGAGTTCTTTAGAGTCCATGTCCTTGCGCCGCGAAGTCCTCTAGAACCTTCCGAACCTCGCCGCTCCCCAAACCCCCACTAGTGTAGATGACGTTGCTAACCTCAAAGCCATTGAACTGACTCGCCGCACAAACAGTGTAGGCGCCCATGTTGTCGAAGCCCAACCAGTCGCCCACCTGGAGACGTTCAGGCAAGATGGTCTTTGGCGAAACACAGTCGATAGAATCGCAAGTCGGGCCCCAGACGCTTGCGACCCCTTTGGGCTCCGAGGCGGAGACGTGGAAAGAGCCGTTCATCGAGAGAACGTAAGGGTGGATGACCTGATGGTCGAAGAGGATGCAGTTGAAGGCGCCGTATACACCGTCGTTGATGTAATCTGTGTCGCGGGTGAAATGATCAGCACCTCGTTCAAACCAGAACTGCGCGAACAGAGCGATACTCACACATAACCTTCGGCTGGTCTGCATCCTCCTCAGCCTTGACTTCCTCAGCAGGCTTAGACGGGTCGGGAAGCGGAGCGCGCCTTGCGATGATATGTGCCGCGAGCTTGAACGCCTTGGAAACGTAGAACCGGCCA
Source organism: Coprinellus aureogranulatus (assembly GCA_027627275.1). Classification (NCBI taxonomy): domain Eukaryota; kingdom Fungi; phylum Basidiomycota; class Agaricomycetes; order Agaricales; family Psathyrellaceae; genus Coprinellus; species Coprinellus aureogranulatus. The sequence goes on from JANDKE010002225.1 coordinate 6,920, forward strand.
GGCTCAGCGATGATTTTGATGTGCTGGCGGTTAGGGAAGTACGAGTTGATAGCCTCCTTCAGGTACATCGCCGCCTGCTCGAACAGCCCGTCCTCAAACCCTCCTCCCACATCCAAAAGGGTAAAGTCATACCCAGCCTCCTTCGCCATGTCGAAGACTTTGCGGGAACGGAGGATGGCGTCAGTGTAGACAGAGGGGTCGTAGCACCCACTGCCAACGTGGAAGCTAACGCCGATGACGTCGAGTTCGAGTTCCTTGGCTTTCGCGAGGAGGGACGGTACGACGTTCAGGGGCGCGCCGAACTTGATGCCGAACGCGCAGAGGCTCTTGGAGTCGTCGGTCAAGATGCGAATGACGAGCTTCGCGTTGGAGTTAGCGCGCTTGACTTTGTACAACTCGTCCGCATTGTCAAAGGTCATCATATGGACGCCCTTGTTCGCAGCATTGCGGATGAACGAAACCGCCTTGCACGGGTTCGCAAAGATGATGCGAGACGCGTCGATCCCTCCGACGTCAAGAACCTTGGAGATTTCGTTGAGAGAAGCGCAATCGAAGCCAGCGCCGAGCGCGGCGAGAAGTCGAATCACATAGGGATCCGGGTTGCATTTGACAGCTTTTGGAAGAAAGGAACCAGGTCAGTTGGGCTTAAACACCTCAGCGTAAACAGTGGGCGTGCGTACCATAGAACGGCTGAATTTCGGGGAGATTGGCCTTCCAACGCATGTGCTGGTGGTAGACCTGACTGAGGTCGGCAACAAAGAACGCCTTTTCAGAGTCGGGCTCGTGGTCCTCGGCGGAGCGCATCGAGTTCATGATTCCGTTACGAAGGTGCACATCGGGGTGCCCTTGGTGAAGTGGGGGAAGAGAGGGGAAGATGATATCGCCGGTTGAGTTGTGGACATCGTTGGCTGCAGGGCGCATGCAAAAGTCGTTAAGAGTCGTTGGCCATGCTTCCTGAGTACGCGGGGTGTAAGAAGAGAGAGAGAAGTCGAGGGGGTTAATCGCAGGGAGAACGTCGACTTGGGACATTGCAGAGACAGGTTTTTCTGAGGTGTCTATGGTCTTGTCTATGGTGGTGCTTGTCGAGCAGCTGTTTGGGGTTTCCAGGAGGATAACTGTGGTGTTTTGGCAGTCGATAGTTTGCTCAATCGTTGGTGCTTGTACCCAAGTTACCGAACCACAACCGCCACGGTCGATGGCGATCCGGGCGGGGAGTGTCGGCAAGTTTGGGGATCTAGTCAGTCGGTGGGGGTTCCTCGCTCCCTAGCAGCGAGGATAAGCTTGAAGGGCGAGGGGAGGGTGTTCGTCGGAACGAGGCGGGGAAGGGGAAATGGTGCAAGAGTTGGAGTTTAAGCGATACTTGGGTGTAAGTCGTGTCAGGGAGGTTCGCCTGCCATTGATTAGTCCTTCTTAACCACTTCTATTGCGCTATAGCCCATACCTCGGACAGAAACCCACCTAACAACGTCATTAAGTATGCTAAAACATATCGAAAAAATGCAGATACGCACTCAAGGGTCAGCAGACGGAGATCGCTATTTCTTTGTTGGCAAGAAATGTTGCCGTCTGGGTTCTTTGATATCGCCCAGGTGCTGCGACACCAAAGAAATACAGTACTAGGTTTTGGGGGAGGGGATGAGGTTCGTGGAGGTCGAGAGCAAGACGCGAGCGGAGTTTTGCAAACCTATGCATGGTCATCGGCGCCTGCCGGTCAACCCAGCCACAGCGTGCGTCACCGCATGGTCCGTACCTTCCACCATCATCGCCATGCTCGTCGTCGTTCTCGACGACCTCGGCCATTGCTNTGCNCAGCGTCNGACTCGANNTGCATTCTACCCTCTCATTGTGGATCCTTAATCATCGGTGTTTTGTCGCGGGGTGGACGGGGTAGTTGCGAGCGACGCCATCGAAGGGTGCAATTTTTGGGTCTGTTGAGCTGGGAACTGGGTTTCGGGTGCGCCTTTCTTCTTTCACCAGGAATGCTGGAATCCATACGGAATCAAGAGTGACGTCGCCACCGCCAGCCATCCCGATTGGACTCGACCTCGTCTGCTGACCCAAGAACCTGTGTCGACAACTAGAGCGGATTAGCGTCTACCTCGTCATAAACCTGGGGGTGGCGCCTTATCGAGGAACTACAAAGGATCACCTGCCTGATCTTCTCGCAGAATTGGGCGATTGCTTCGGATGTCCAGGACACAACTTGTCGGGCGATTCTTTACTTCTTTTCTCGGGGGTTCTGTCTTCGGCGTAACGAGGCGTAGACCCATACGATGCTGCCTTGGACAGATGGCTCATGATATCGACTTCATACCATTGAGCCAATGGCGAGGAGAGCGTCATTTGTGATATTCTCGCCGCAGAGGTTACACCAAATTAGTAGAGACTCAGCGTCGACTTGAGAGCTTGGCGTTTCTAAAGCCGACCTGGGGCCTACACAGGCACATCGAGGAACAGGTCAATTTCCAGCAAAGCCCACCTATCTCCCTCCCCCTTGTGTACGTACCCACTCGCTACGTCCACTTCGGAACGTCGACTGATTGATCCTGCACCTACTTACTCAACAGGTCTCGCAGGTTTTTCCAAGCCATCTTCTATTCTCGTCTACTTATGATTCACCTTGGTGTGCACAAGCTTTTCTCCATCTTCGTACATCGTTATTCCATTTGTTTGTAGCTCCTCGGTCGAACTGTCGAAGCACGATGCGCAGCGTGTGGGTCAATCGGGATCGTTGCTCTTCCGTGCTATTCTCGTGACGGCACCCGGCCAGTACCAGGTGAACTCTCACATTCGCGACACCTCCACAAATCCGGTCCATCGCGTCCGAAGAAGGGAAGAGATGCGAGCCTCGAGGCTACCGCATTGATCGAGGTCGAAACTGCAGAGCTCTCGATCTGTAGAAAAAAAATGTGTATTCGGACTTCATGACCCCCTCACGCCTCCCGAGGATCTCGACTAAGTACGCCTCATCTTCATCGACCGCGGACGCTTACGCCTGTCACAGTGTGGCGACGACGCCCCTCGCTAGTTTCATATCCCAGTCCTATGGCTCTACAGCCAAGATATATGGGCAAATTGTAGCCTCGCAGCTCGGGATGGCGAATTCAATAATCTAATTTTGGGGCTTGAACGGCCCGTCGACGAATCTCTTGACACTTCCACCGCGCCCCATTCAATCCAGCGGACCGTCCCTTCACCCCTTGACTCGACACCCCACTATCACATGGACCCTGAACGCCTCGAGGCACGCCTCGTCTCGTCGTGGTCACATCCCAGTCACATCGAACCCGGCTGGCTTGGCTTGGCCAATAAGGAAGAAGAAAGGCTATGCTACTAGAAAGGCCCCGGCGCTGCGCAGCCGGGTTTTTACCACCTTGCTTCAGCAAAGCCGCCCCTGCTCCTATACCATACACCATGACCAAAGGTCCAAAAAAGAAACGCCTAGCGGAGGGGAATTGGCCCCCCCACTCAAAGCACCCTCGGCAGACTGGCTTTCGAGTCTAGTGCTTGGGCGGTGTGGGCACAATAGTTCAAAGCAGTATGAGCATATAGCGAATGCACATAGAA
>JANDKE010002226.1:0-10481 GCA_027627275.1 Coprinellus aureogranulatus
AAAACGACGAATATCGAACTTGAGCATATCCATCGAAATCGGATCTGGGTCTGTGGATTCCTCATTCCTGAAGCGGTACAGGTCTCCCGCCTTGTCCCGCTCGATCCACCAATGGTCCCCAGTTGCCCGGCTGCTTGTCAACGAGTCACCTCATGAATCAGTTCCGTCCGACTGTGATGGAATTCTTGGCCTGCAATTCGGAAGTCCAGCAAGGCGGAAATGGTCTCAAGGTCTGCTTCACGGAACCAACCCGTGCCAATCTGCTCAATGCAGCTGCGGACCTCTGGGCTTGGAAGAATATTGAGCTTCAGGACTTTCACGGAATGGAGATGGGCCATTACGAGCCGAATGGTTGACTCCTGAAACATGGTGCAATCTGGTAAGCAAGTAACCCACTGGAGGAGATTGACGACTGACAAAGTAAAGGGATGTCATATCCCAATCCAGAAGAATTATCACTCCTAGCCTCTTCAACCTCTGGAACTCTTTCAGGCACGAGATGCGTTCCTCATCCGCCATAGCCCAGAGTTCCGCACCGACAGGGTCTGGCCGCGAATTGTCATTCGTCAAAGGGACAAGCCAAATTTCCTCCAATGTGTAGCGATGGTTATGAAGTCCAACACAGATGACTCGCCTGGCTGCCGCCTCATAATCGCTCAAGGTTTCGTTCGCAGACCCTCCAACGGCGAACTGTCGGAGCTTCTCGAATTGCCCACCACGAAATGATATGAGCCCCTGATAGCCCAGCAGGTACCCCACAAGCGACTCGCTGGGCACGCAAACAGTAAGATCGGTAAGATAGATTCCATGCTTGAGGAAAGCCGGCCATAAGGCCTGGTGCTCTGGTTTGCCGTTGGATATTGTCAAACTTGTGAGGTTGGCAAGGTATCTCATTGTCAGAGGGCACGACGCCGAAAGCTTCAACGAGCGCGACACTGTTAGCGTCTTGAGAGTTGGTTTAAACATGCCCTTTGGTAGAAAAGCCACAGGTGTAGCCTTGAGGAAGTTCGAGAATCTGACCCCTAGAACGCTTTGGACGCATCCTCGACGAATCTCCGCCACCTCGAGATTGGGACAGACCGCGATGAATGCGCGTGCCTGAGTTACGACGGGTGAGAGATTTCTGGACCGCTCTGGAGGATGCCATTCAAGTGTCAGGCTCTGCAGTTTCGTCGGGCTGACAAGCGACAGTGCGATGAAGGGTGCGGTAAGGTGATGAGTTCTCATATTGAGGAGTGTGAGGTCCCGCAGGTGTGGAAGTTGCCCCAAGACTTGAACCATCCTGGCGGTAAGTGGGTGCTCCTCTTCTAGCCGAAATCTGTTTTATCAAGGATTGGGGAGTTGGGTGAGATTGGTGCAAACCTCAAAGGACGAAATGCTTACTCGAGGATTTCGACGTTTTGTAGCATTCCCAATACGCCGACGCATAGCTCTACCGTACAGAGGCAATCAGCGTATGCACCGATGCTTTCACTTACCATGCGCTGACCCACGTACCTTCAAGTTCCTCGTCACTTTGCGCGTAGGGATGGAGGTACAAACGCGTCGTGTGGACGGCCAACGCGGAGGGTCCTAGATCCAATAGAGCCCTTGCCCTGTCACAAAATCCAGACCTAAGGACCATAGTCCTTAGAGCCCCGCGTGTCGTAACTTCGTTTAGGGCTCGACATACGCCACGAAGACTGAGTTGGCTTGACCAGGTCTGGAGAAAACGATTCAGTTAACTGTCTGCGAGTCGGAAGGTCAAGTATCATCAGCGTACAGCATGCGTGACCACAATCTCGTGGATTAGCTCGTTGGGCAGACTAAGCAAAGGAAAATACGGGTCGTCAGAGGCCATCTTTCTCGCTGACCTTGAGCTGGTTGAAGGTCGTTGAAAGCAAAGATGTTGAATTGACTCCGTTGGGCCGATTGGAACGCTCGGCGTTTGCCGTGGACTGACTGACTTCTATCGAGGATTCGCTTTGCTACGCATGCCCAGCGCCACTTCTCAGAAATTCGGAATTCAAACAGGATCAAGGTCATACCATAGATTGACCTGGAGCTACCGTTGGTCTGGAGATGATAGCTAGTTTTGGGTGAATAGAGCCATAGGCAGAAAAGGTACAATTGTTCACATTCATCCAGTCGCGCCGTTCCCTAACGACTGTTTCCATATCCTCTCCCTACGCGCGCTTCTGCTCTAAAAGCGCTAGCAAACCCTCGTAAACCTTCATCGTGGAGGGATTTGTCCTGAAATGATACTCTCCGCTTACGTCGCTGCGTTCAATCCAGAACTCTCCCCCGCTTTCACCGAGGTCCACAATCTTCAACGAGACTTCAAGCCAACTGCAGTGAAGGGAACGCAAGGATAGCTGGAAACGCAGGACCGCAGATGTGATGTTAGCATCTGCTTCATCCACCCATTCCGGTGTTCCCGACGGTTTCGCCGAGTCTTCGCGGACTTTCGGGCTGGGCAGAAATTGGAGCTTCATCTCCCTTACTGAACGAAGGTGAGATGTCAGAAGTTCTAGAAGTTGTTCCTGCAGGAGATCCTATCAGCTGCGAATACCCCTTGACTGAGCCGAAGATGTGCGGGCTGACGTACAAGGTGAAGTGGGACCTTATCCCCATCAACAAACATGAGTAGGCCCAGATTTCTCAACTGTCGGAATTGCTGAAGCCAATGAAGATGATCCTCATCTGTTCCCCAAGGCTCCGCCCCAACGGGGTCCGTGCGATCTCGACTCACCGAGGGGAGTAGCCATATCTTCTCCAAAGTGGCTCCGTGATGAGAGAGCCCTTCGTACAAGACGCGCTTGGTTGCCGTATTGTTGTTCGGTACGGCCTCGCTTGGGATAGTTCGAAGGTTGAACATGGATAGATCCTCAAACTGCCCGGCACAGAAGGATTTGAGCCCCTGGTATCCGAGCAAGTACTCGAGAAGAGGTTCTGTTGCCACGAAGACAGTGAGGTTGACAAGGCGAATTTCGTGCTGGGAGAATGCCGCCCACAGTTCCTGATGCTCCGGCTGAGCGTTGGAAATGGTGAAGGTTGTGAGGTTCGCAAGGTACCTCATTGTAAGTTGGCATGATGCGGAGAGCTGCAAGGACCGTAGCACTGTGAATGTCTTTACTGAAGGTCGGAACTCTTCTGGTGGTAGTAAATCGACAGGAGTACCACGAAGGATGTCGGATAAGGCAGCTCGGTCAGCGCATTCGGCGCACTGCCGCCCGACGTCACCACCTCGAGGTCGGGACAGGCTGAGATGAGCGCCCGTGCCTGACTGACTACTGGGGATCCGCTGTCTATGACACGGAACGGAGTGTGCCACTCGAACAAGAGGGAGCGTAGGTTTACAGAATTGGCCAACGAAGGGGCGATAAGGGGCGCGTCGAGCTGCTGCCATCGCACATTGAAAAGGGACAAGTGAATGAGACGTGGAAGTTGCCCCATCGCTTGAACCATTCGGGCCGTGAGGTTGCATTCTTCAATAAACCCTACGCTTTTTCAATGATATCTTGTGAAATAGACTCGACCTATGAAAGGAAAAACGGTGCTTACTCAAGCGTCTCGACGGCCCTCAGTTTCCCCAGTACGCCGACGAACAAGTCTACGTATGGAAGATTTAGCGCCGTGTAAGCTTAACTTGATGACGAAGCGTTGGACGCACCCTCAAAGCCCTCGTATGAGACAGAATTGCCATCGGGATAGAGGACTAATCGACTTGTGCACGCCTCAAATGCGGAAGGTCCCAGAGCGATCAGGGCCTTTGCCCTAACGTTGAAGTCCAGGCACCCCCCGCCCACACCCAGACTCGCAATTTCCAGGGCCCTGCGGCTTGCTATGTCATGCAGAGCCCTGCAGACGAGGCGGAGTCCGCAAATATAATCGTCCGCCTGCAGAAGTTAATAGGTATCGGCGAGTATCCCAATCGGTTGAATATGCGGCGCACCACGTACAACATATCCTTGCACAATCTTGTCGATCAGCTCCTGCGGTAAATCAAGAAGAGAAAAGGATTCAGATTTCTGTTCCGCCATTGTAGAGACTTTATCGTGGTTGTGGTTGTAGGTCAAGATTGCGATGGCTCTTTAGCGCCCAGAAGTCAGGTTCGGCATTTTCCGAGTCGGTAGTAGCGGCAAGTATGCGGGAGTCCTACGCGCCGCACCCCTCCATTTGACCACCATCACACCTCTCTAGACCGCACTGGCTCTCATCTCTGTCTGGCCCTGATAGCCAGAGATTTAAATTGGCGACGCCATCCTCGACGTCGTACATAGACCTCAATCGCATCGTCCCAGACCCAGAATACGAGTCGCTCCCAGCACCAATGACCACGCGCAACCGGATTCCTAGGTCAAGAGCTACATCTCTAGCCCGATCTAGAGTGTCTTCACGGGCATCTAGCGTCTCAGGAAGTCGAGTGGCGAGCGTTGCAGGGAGTGTGGCTGGTAGCAGGCCTGGGAGTCGAGCTGGAATGAGGGATATTTGGGAAGGTTCGTCCGGGACTGTTCATGAAGGATTGAACTGGCAACCTGGGAGGGATATGGATTTATTGGACGATGAACTGTGGTATGTTGGTGCCAGCTCAAGTGGTGGTGCTGAGCCTTCGGGAAGTGGGCATTGGGCAACTGGAGGCGAACCACCACCGCTTGCTCCAATGTCGAGCAAGGCGAAGGGCAAGAAACGCGCTCGGAGTACCCCTGAGTCAGAAATAGAGGGCCACGACGTTGCTAGAACCAGGCCCAGAGTTGGGTCACCTCAGGAGGAACTGCCGTATACTCAAGATTTTGCACCTACATTCCATGATCAGGCGTACACTTTCCATCCTACGACCTTCAGCTTCACTACGCAGACTCCGGTGGACGAGCGCCCTCCAACCCAGCCCACGATATCTTCAAGCTCTTCAGGGTCATTGACCTTAGCTTCTACTACGACTTTGGTTTCATCTGCGTCGGTCCGCTCGGCGTCATCAGCTTACCCACCGCCGTTTTCCTCGTTCGACAATTACAACTTTGACTCTGGCACGATGACAGAGCCTCCAGAAGGTGCTGGCAGCTCGAGTGCACCGACAGAGCCTCCGCTGGCCTCGTCCAAAGGAAAGGCGCGCGAGATAGCTTCGGAATCCGCTAGAGGTTCCAGTGCCAAACGAGGTTCGTTCTCGGAGGAGGCAGGGGGCTCAAACGGGGACTCTTCGTCGTCTAACTCAACCCAGGCTGGCTCTTCCTCATCCAGTTCGACTGAAGCGAGCTCCTCGTCTTCCTCAGCCACATCTGCCGCCTCTTCGTCAACCGTAGTCCCACTCCCATCACGTCCACCCCGACCTCCTACACCTCCTCCTCAACCCGACCTCCTGTCTTCCTACACGTGTCCTATATGCTTCTTCCCTCCATCCAACGCCACTCTCACCCCGTGCGGTCACATTTGCTGCGGGAGCTGCTTGTTCACTGCGATCAAGTCGAGCCAGTTGAGGAACGGGATGGGTTTCGCACATAGTACGTTTGCAACGCATGGGGAGGCGTTGTGTCCGGTATGTAGGGCGCCCATCCCCGGTTGGGATGGAAAGGGAAGTGGGGTGATTGGGTTGAGGGTGAGGAGTGTGATTAGTATATGAAGGTGGGTCCTCCCGACGCTTTCTTGGGCTGAAGCTCTGACACCTCCGACCTGGACCAGCTCGCTTTGTTCTCACATCCAAGGTTTCCTTGTGTAGCAGATCCGTTTGACAGGACAGCGATAATGCTATAAAGTCCATTTTATGTCCCATCTGCTGGGTAGCTTTCACTTCTAAGTTGCATCTTTAGTGAAGAGTTGCTGGATCCGCCGCTCTTACCCTGCGACCCCCTAATCATGTGTGTTGGGTGGCGCCGGAACCCCTTTGAACCTCTTGTGCCCAATCAAGAGGAGCACGGGTTCGCGGCAAAAGCCGGGCATGAGGTTTACACGTTGTACAGCTTCCAAGACCACCTTCAGACTTCAGTTTGGCAATCTCGTTCGATAAACCCAGGAATGTCCACTATAATACAGCAGTCCCCGTTGCTCAGCTTACCTACCGAGCTGCTGGACAAGATTATCGAGGAATGTCTCGTGAGTACCCCATTTTTCTCCTAAATCCGCCCATACTCTCCTAACCCGTCCGCTGATTTCAATCCGCCACGTCCACAGCCCGACTGGTCTTTACTTCTCCGACTTCGTCTTGTATGCTCCTTCCTGAATGTAATGGCAACCCCCAAAGCGGTACCGGAGGCATTGCACTTCTGGTACGGCGAATCAGACTTCGACTTCGAGGCGAAAGCCTTAATCGATTTGGGCCCTTCGGCATTCGATGCACACTTTGAGACCTTGAAGTTCTATCCTTATTACAAGGAAGATGATGATGCTCCAGACCTCGTCTCAAGTGGTGTTGAAGGTATCCACATGATAGGATATACCGTATCTCCGGCACTGATTCAGCAATTGCCTTGCTCATAGACTTGATTATTGGTATTTTGGAAAGAACGAAAGCAGTAACGGGCCTCATGTAAGTATCGTATCCCACACGATCCCTCAGATTGTTCACTATTCTTTCTTAGCTTCCGATTCAGTGGCAATGTCAGCTTGACCGCACGAATGATACAAGCCATCGGACAACTTCCACTCAGCGATCTGAAACTCGAAAATCTGCAAGGGAGGCAGCTCACGGCACCTCTCATAGGATCTGCCCTTACTAGTCCCCAAGAACTCCATGAATTGTTCTTCGAGTGGCAAGACTGCAGCGACCAGTACTCCTCGCAGGCTCAGGATCAGGCACGGGCGTTCATTGCCGCCTGTCCCAACCTCGAATCAGTGGAAATCAGGAGGCTATGCAACAATGGTACCGAATGTGCGGTCCTAGACTCGCAACTCGACTTTCGGACATCCTCAACGGTACTCCCGTCTCCCACTCAGCATCTTCGGAGTACACCCCAACATTGAAGAAATTCTTCGCGCAACCCTGCCTGAAGGTCTCAGCGTGCAGGCTTACGACAAGATATCTATCCGGTCTGACATGCTTGCACATCTCCAATGCGGAACCAGGGCTTCAAGGCTTGTGGCGAGCATTTCAGTCTTATGGCGTCGAACTTCTCGAGCTCAGAGTCTATGCGATCACTGAGCCTCTTGCTGCGTACCTTTCTGGGTACAAAGCCTTGCGATGGTTTGATGCTAGCGCTGAATGGGACCCACCAGTAAATAAACCGGCGCCAGGCAATGGGGCTGTTTCAATGCGAGCCTTGTGGGAAGCATTGGCAAACCACAGCGACACGTTGGAGAGAATCTGGCTTATCCCTCCAGACGACATGCTTCTTGTTGACCCTTTGGGCGCAGAGCGTCGCGGATTTGACAGCGAAGGGGATGCTGCAATGCTGAAGCAGTTCACAAAAATTAAATCACTCAAACTGGTGATCCTTGCGGGAGAGGATGGCATTCCCGATCTGCATTGTGAGTAGAATCTTGCTCCAGTATAGAATTGCCATTCATATTTCTCCCTTTGCAATCCGCATGTCTTCCGCAGGAAACAATCCTCCGCATTGTAGTCTTCCAGCTTCATACTCTGGGTAAAGTAGTCCTCCGCGTCATTAAGGACACCGTCGGCCGTGAGCCTGAAACAGACTGGGGGCCCTTTTTCGCATGGGAAAGGAAGGCGACGGGCACGTTGTATTCGGTGTTGCTCAATGGCTTTCAAATGCCGGCCTGTGTGTTCCATCCCGGTCGGCTTCAGCTGGTCCTGCGAGTCATTGAGCGCACTTACTCACCAATCCCGGTGGACGTTTGGATCGAAAAAGATGCACGGGACGACACATACCGGTTCAAGACTGAGGGGGTTACTATGCGCCTCTTCCGAGAGTACTTGTAGACGTATCAGATGTTTGCGGTCGCCGCGGAGACTCGGATGCTCTGACCTGGTCCAATCCACTGACATGTACCTCAGGTTCACACATGAAGGCCGGTTGATCTCGAAACAACTGGGACAAGCGATCTTTTGCATTGAATAAGAAAAGTCAATCCACGGTGAATTCACTCCATAGGAGAATCAAGGAACGCATAGTCGTCCATCTCAAAGCGATACTTTCCATCCGTAGGGTCACGAATGAGATACCACCGAAATCCGAGGTAGCTCAGCTCCTTGAGGTGGTAATCTATGATAGGCCCAGTAAGTCGCAAGTCTTCGAATTTCTTTAAGTCCTTCGGGCCGGCAGTAGCAGGCCAGAGGTGTTCCACAACCCTCACCAGCCGTACAGTAGGCGGGAGGCTAGCGAAAAGACCTTGGAAGGCGTGGTACTAAGGGGGTCTCGTCAGAAATCCGTTGGTTCAGGGGAGAACCGCTAGACGATGATGCTTACCAGAGAAATGAACCTCACTCCCCTGTGGCCCTTCCACATGGACACTGTAACTGCCTTGAGCTTGGGGAACTGTGCGAACCATAGAATTTGATCTTCGCCTAACGCCCACGATTCCTCGAAGTCCGAGTGGTCTGGGGGGTACGCGAAGCGAATATCGACTAGGGACTCTGAATGGTGAGGGAGCGCCTCGTCCAGTATGCCTCGCTGAACCTCGTCCGAGATATAGCCCTTGCCTACATATCGCCTCCCCGGAACGAGGTGCTTCAAGCAGAAGAGCTGGAGACCACGGTAAGTCCCAAGATAATCGACCAACGGATGCGTTGGCTCCTCGACGGTCAACTCCTTGAGTTTGATGCTGCGGTTAGCAAAAGCCTTCCATAGTTCTTGGTGGTAGGGCTCGACGTTGGAGACGGTTAGCGACGTCAGGTTGGCAAGGTACTGCAGCGCCCTGCCTACCGATGATGTTGGGATGTGCAGAGACTGCAAGTTCAACTCCCGCAAAGAGGGCTGGAAAACTGGTTCTCCCAGCGCACCCTCCACTAAACTGATGAAGTTAAGACTGGGCCGATGCTCAGCTGGTCCAAGGACTTCAAAGCGATCTATGCCTGGGCTGGCTGAGAGGAGATGTCGAAGTTCCTCGGTAATCCCGGCGTCTGCCCATGGGACCCAATCAACTTGGATGGTAAAGGACTTTAAGCCAACTAGGTGACTTGCTAGGCGGGTGTCGATTCCTGGGGAAACTCGACCGTCCGACTCCAACCCGTGGATCGCCGTTCCTGTTCCGTTGGTAAATGACCATTTGAGCAGCGACACGCTCTCTAGGCGAGGAAGATGGCCAATCGCCGCCAATACACTCTCCAGTACACGGAGGATTTTCCATCTACATTCGCATGGATGAGTAGGGGTCCTAGAGAGGACTCACGCTGAGAACGCACTCCACGACTTGCACATTGACCAGCTGTTGCAGCACATCGCATATTGCTTCTACACAAGCAGTTCAGATTTTTGCCCTGCCAGTCTAAGGAATCGTACAAACCTTCATACTGGGATTTGACCTCCGCATCGCCCGAGTTTTCCTCTNCGCGCCACANCTTNAGNACCCNNGTATTCTTCGTGAANGCATCGAGCTGTGCCGCCCTCATTCTCTTTGCTTTCGACCCNGAAAGCCTNAGAACTCGCAACGCNGAGTGACNGACCATTGACACGTCGTTCATGAGCCGACANACCAGTCGAAAGTTGGANAGGTCATCTGCGTGTGGGTACTACCAGNGNNAGTACCNNTTTCNNTGNNNGTCANANCTGCTAGNTGAGGGNNTNANNNNGGANNNNGNNCTGACNTCGTGTAGGTTCANAATACTATGCAGCACCTCNGTAGGCAANTTCNGNAAGANCGAGTTCTGCNCTGGGCGTTGNNTCTCCATGCCTTCATTCGTCGTCNTNGTNGTCGCTGTGGTGGTGNTGGTCAGAAAGAAAGCNNNGAATCAAGGATTACGTTCAGCCGCATGTCGCCGCTGCGATATACGTGTGGGAAAAGCAATGTGACGGTCGACCCGCCCTCCTCGGATTTTGGCAGGCGATCAGACGAGCCCCTAACTTTAAGCGCCCGTCGCAGATTTGATGCTAGCCACCTGCGCAACGGCNTCAGCTGNATCTTGGGACACGTTGCTAGCCTCGATGAGTGGAGTGTANCGTGNGGAATACACGGAAACACACCTNGCTCGCGCCACTTCCCACCGGCCACCCTACTTAGCAGCACAATTCCGNATCTATACAACGGGCAGCAGCACCCCCNAATCGATACATCTATACAAGGATAGCAAAGCANTGATACANCAATAAATACCCGTCGTACATACGAGGGTCAGGTGAGATAGATANATACATAGCATCGTACAACATGAGAATGAGAGATACATACATACATCGCAGGGGGTATGAAGCAGGGGGGTATCGACGTGTGAATCCAGAAGCGCGATAAAAGAAAGCAAGGTGATTACGACAGAACCATCGCAGGGGGTGAACATCCTCAATCACGGCTGGCGGAACTCACTATGTAAGTCGCCCGAATACACCCGCCCTGCCCTCTCCACCCTCCCAAACCCTGAGTCCTCTCCTCACCCACCCCTCCTCACCCCTCAACAC
>JANDKE010002227.1:0-10476 GCA_027627275.1 Coprinellus aureogranulatus
GATCGCCGCTGCTATACCACATTCATATCTATCGTCGCCTCTCACCCTGTACTTTACGAGCTACATCATTCGCTGCTACTCTACCACACTTCATTCTGCATTCCGTATCCTAACGATTTAATGTGTACAAAACTCTGTTGGACGTTCTCTCCAGGCCTGCGTAGTTCGATGCTTATACCTCCCTCTAGCGCGAGTTAGTCGTACCGATAGAATCCCTTCCACTTCACAACTTCGCTTCGAAATCACTCTCTCCTTCACAGACGCGGACGGCTCCCTGAGCTGCCTCGTGTTTACGGCCAGGCATTGACACCCCACTCTCGGTATCCGGATCCGCTATTTTCGTCACCATGAGCTCCCAAAACCAGCTTCGACACGCGTTGGGCACGAGGATATGACGAATCTCGCTGCTGCGTGCCGTAACTACGCATCGAAGGTCTAATTGCCCGTCTCGTGCCAATCAAGGAGGTGCAATGAGGCGTTGGTTGCCACAGCGCGTAGCAGCGACCATGATATCACAATATCACTACTCTACGTTTGATTGTCCTCGAGGTAAGACAGACGGCGATAGCAGGGTGGTTTAGAGATAATCGTAATGCTCTAGATTGTGGAATTGTCCCCGGTACGCCCAGACATTGTCAATGATCCCTCGCAGAGTCGTTTATCGCAAGGCTCGAAATACGTCCTGGGAGCGTGCGATCAAGCATTTAAATACTCGCAGATTTATATGGATTACGCACTGGAAGTGATGAGGATGTGAAGCGACATGAAGATGGCTGGTTCAATCGTTTCTGTGTTCCTCGTCCACGGTTCTTGGATACCGCCATACAATGAAGCTCTCGAGTTGCTCTCGATTTGGTCAGGCCTTGCACCGGGACCTGGGATAACACTCACTCTGTCAATTTCATGCGCTTGTGGGCCTGGAACGTGCGTCTCCCTACAATGAGATGCCTCGAGAGCGCGAAAGGTTTTTCCGAACGATGCCTTACTAGGACCAACTTGGTCCGAGTCCACTCTCTTTTCAGCGGTGGCGGCCTCAGATAGGGGCATCAGCGGAATCGGCGTTTTGATGCGCTCTCCCTGGCCAAGATGCATGATCGGGGGCTTCGAGACCTCCCGCCATCATCATCCCTGGTATGTCGTCCGACCTTTGACTCACCTGGATTCTCAAGGACCCTGGTGAGATTCTCGCACTTGCCACTCATCAACACGAGTCAGAACTGAGT
This sequence comes from Coprinellus aureogranulatus, assembly GCA_027627275.1. Lineage (NCBI taxonomy): Eukaryota > Fungi > Basidiomycota > Agaricomycetes > Agaricales > Psathyrellaceae > Coprinellus > Coprinellus aureogranulatus. Next base: position 1,224 of record JANDKE010002227.1, read on the forward strand.
CAGAGGAGGCACACAACGAACGCGTTTTGAAAGAAAACTTGCCACCTCGAGGTTATCCACATGGACAGGCTCTCAGGGCCTCAAGTTATATAAAGACAATTCGTCTTGAAGAACGGGGCCCCAGCATCTTACTTCTCCCCCTTGCCTGTTAGACTGACCGCAAAATGCCTTTCGTCGACGAAGACGTTGAAATGTCTGATGCAGAGTCATTCTCGTCACAGAAAGGCCATACGAACAGTGGCGAGGCGATATCGGCGGAAGGTGACCTTGGTGTGCGTTTTATCTTTCGTCGTATTGCTCCTTGTCATGCTGACATGTTCCCCTCAGATCTGTTTTCATAATGCTGTCAAAGGCTTCCTCGACTTCAAAGGCAGTTTTTACCACCATTCTGCACACTCGTGGCCTGCTGCACCGGATCCGGAGATGAATATCGAAGGAGTTGGTCAGATTGCTCTGCCTTTGGCTGAAAAAGACGCACAGGCTATTATTGCACGCGCATCTCAAGCTCCCTTTGGGAAAGGGTCAGACACCGTTGTTGATACGTCGGTGCGAGACACTTGGGAGATTGAACCGGCGAAAGTCTCTTTCATCAACAGCGGTTGGACAAAGTTCGTGGACAAGGTCGCCTCGCAAGACGTCTGGAAGTCGCTTGGGGTTGCTCCCTTCGACACCCCTCCTAGGTGTGAGTTGCACAAGCTTTTGTTGTACCAGACTGGATCCCAGTGCGTTTTTCGCTCAATTTGTCCGTTTGACGTTCGCCTTGAACCATACTTTCAGCTTCCTACCTCACCAGGAGTAAGCAAACTGCGTTCATTCTGCCCCTACACCCTCTTACCATAGTCTCACAGTTCGTCCAAGGCAGAAGGCATGTTTGCCACCGTGGTTATCGTCCTTCCGTGTGATTTTGAGGGGGGCGAGGTGCACGTCTCGCATGGTGGCAAATCCGCGGTCCTTGACGTTGCAGCGGATGCAGCAGACTGCAAATTCTCCGTTCTGGCGTGGTACACCGACGTCGTTCATGAAGTCAAGCCAGTCAAGTCTGGGTACCGACTTGCTCTCTCGTACAACCTCATCCACAGTTCTCCGAGCCTTTCTCCGCCGAGGATGCCTGACGTGGATGCCCTACAGGGGAACCTACGCCATGTTCTCCAAATGTGGAGCAAAGGGGAATACAAGACTCAACCGAAGGTCCCCTTTCTTGCGTATATCCTCTCTCATCAGTACAGCGCTGAAGAATTGAAGAAAGGTAAAGCTTGCCTGAAGCGGGCGGACGCCTACCTCATCGACAATCTGCTTCCTGTCGCCCGAGACCTCGACTTCTCGGTTTACCTTGCTCACTTGACCAGGACGGTGAAGGGCGATGCGGACGAGGAAAGGAAGGACGGCCGATACGTCATGGCCAATGTGGAGGAAGACATGAAGGAGATATCCAAGCCAGTCTGTATCAGTAGTGACGATCCTTTCAAAGTGGGGTACTTTGAAGTGCAAGACGACTCGCTTTTTCCTAAGGATTATTTTGAATCCGCTTACCCAGACGAGGAGGATTTCGAGGGGTATACAGGAAACGTGCGTGTTATCCTCTCATCTATCGTCGATATACACTCAATTGCTCCGCAACAGGAGGGTGCCCCACTGGAGCAGCGTACGTCCCTTCTAATTTCCTTCCATCATACGACGGCCACCTGACTCTTCCTTCAAGAGTACCTTTGTTCCGTCGTCTTCTTGTTTCGCAATGTCGACAAGACAGCTGTTGTAACGAGGGTGAAAGGGTTGCCCTGGGTCCTCAGGCACCAGGAATCGAAAGGTCTGAACCTGGATATCCGTTCCGCTGTGTCCACCGCACTCGATTTCCTCAAGGAAAGTGAGCCGAAATCCTCCTACGATCGAGGACCATCTTTGCTCGATGGAGCAGCCCAGTCTATTGTGTCTCTAGCTCTCGAGTGGAAAGACAGAGAGCTGTGGGGTGAAGCCTTGAATCTTCGTCACCTAAACACAGAAGAGAAGGAGAAGAATCTTGCACAAGGAATCGAGCTTTTCGAATTGGACTCGATCAGGCCAGCGTACGTCCATTTCTCCCCTTATCTTCGGCCTAACGGAGTAACAAGTCGATCGACATTGGTAGGCTCCTGCAGTATGTGACGCAGTACACTGGGTACAACGATTCTTTCAAGTCTCGGCTCGACGCCATCAAGCAGATCTCAGAAATTGCTGGTAACAAAGCCTCATCTCAATGGGCCGATGAACTCACCCGGGATGCGCTGACTGCCTACGGCGCGCCAAAACCTTCGGACGCTGAGACTCTGGCATCACTTGCCTATGAGAAAGGCCTTGATCTTGTCGTCGATACGTGAGTAATAGCTTGATACATTCACTTTCTTGCGCCCTCATCACCCCACCCTTCAGCCTCATTCCTAACCTCAATGCCGGCGACGAGCCCAAAGGCGACTATCGTGCTTTCATCAGACTTGCGGAGGCACTGTACAAGCTCAATCCCAGTCACGAGTCAAGCAGCCCCGTCGACTCCTCGGTCAGTGACATTCGGCGATCTGAAACGATCCGGAGATGTCTCCTAGAATCTGTTACTCGCCAAGGATGGAAACCGAGCACTTACTGGAGAGGAAGAGGGGAGCAGATTGCTCCCGTAGACAGGGTTCAAGAGATCGTCGACGTCTGCCTGTCAGTTCAAGAACCGGAGCCATGCCAAAAACTGCTCTCCTCCCTCCTGGACTTTCCGCCAGACACTGACGTCGCGGCTCGTTTCAGGGACATATACGTCCCAATGATATCCGCACTCAAAAAGACCTTGGAGAAGCACGGCAGGGACGTTACTTCGGAACCGTTCTGCATCTTCTTCAAGGACCTCGTCGTCCTATACCTAGACCGCATCCTCGGAACCCCCAAATCGGCACCTCCCCTTCCCCGCATTGACTTTGGCCGGCTGATAGAGCAACAGGAGGTACAAGGACAGGAATTCGCGGCCTTCGTCAACAGCCCACAAGCCGATTCCATTCGTATCTCGGGAATTCCGAAGGACAAACTTTACTGGTTCACGAGATCTCCTGAAGTGGAGGAAGCTCAAGTGAAAGTCACCACGGAACTCACTGACCGGCTGAGGAAGCATTACACCTTGACTGTGGAGAAGACGCCGGAGGAGTTGGCCCTATATAGCTGGGAGGGAAGGCGTGCTGCGGCTAGTGCCTTTTTGAATTCTGTTGGGAATGAGGACGAAATCAAGGTGATAATGGGTGAGCGGCATGAGGACTTGAAGAAGCTGTTAGTAGGTGGCCATGGTCTTGCCGTCGGGGGCAGTGATTTGTCGGATGATACCGCGTAAGGTCTAGACGTACGCCCAAAGCTTCGAGATGGATGTGTTTGTTGTCAATGATTGCGTAGGGATGAGATAGAATATATCTTGTGTCAGCGTCAAGACGCTGCTCAAATGCGTGATTAGACCTCGCTCGAAGGACGGGGGGTTTGATACCCGTTGACCAAGTCGGGGACCTATTGAAATGAACTGTAGTCGTAATACCAGAGTCCTTGGAGGTGCCTCACCATATGTTCGGATTCCCTCTATTCTTCACACCGTGAGGGTACACTCTGCATGTAATAATTCGTGATAGCAATGCAGGTGGTGGCGGGATAAGCGCCGGAGCGTGACACAGTCACACCCTGCAGTTGTGACCGGACGCGTTTTCATGATGCCAGTGGTCACGCCAGCTTGAACGCGCCAAAACACCCTTGTTGGCGATTCTCCGTCTCCCGCCTAGGCCAGATTCAAAGACTAGCGCTGTTCTCCGCAAAATGAGTCTATCTGACCTCCTTGTGAACAAAGGAGAGCGGAATATGGGGAAGAGCGGATACCTCAACGTTCGTAGTACTTCTGGATCCATGCCCATACGTCTTCTCACTCAATGTCTAGCGTGAGCTGAATCTAGCGCTTCGACACGCCGAGTCCGACTTTACTGGCAGCTTTTACCACTGCTCTACGAACACGAGCGCTCCGAATCCCGCACTCAACATCGAGGGTCTGGGTTCTATCGGTCTACCCCTGAGCGAACGGGATGCGCACTCGATCATCTCCCGCGCCGCCCAGGCGCCTTTCGGCAAGGGTACAGAGACCATAGTTGATACCAGCGTCAGGGATACCTTTGAGATTGATCCAGCGCGTGTCACCTTTTCAACCCTCGATGGGAGGGCTACGTCAATGAGCTAGCCGCAAAGCACGTCTGGTCGGCTTTAGGCGTCGCACCATATACCACCGAACCTCGATGCGAACTGTACAAACTGCTTCTGTACCAAAAGGGATCCCAGTAAGTTTCATCGAAACGGCTCGGTTAGTCTGGCTACTTATTCCATCATCTCAGCTTCCTACCTCATCAAGAGTGAGGGTTTTTCTCTCATTATATGATGCTCTGTAGAGCTGAACTACTCCTGCAGCACCGCAAAAGCGGAGGGCATGTTTTCGACAATCATTATTGTCCTCCCTTCAGCCTTCCAAGGCGGGGAAGTTCTCGTCAGTCACGCTGGGAAGACCCAAGTCCTCGATGTCTCGCAGACTTCGGCACACGATACGTCTGTTCTGGCTTGGTACACCGATGTCACACACGAGGTCAAACCCATCACCTCGGGCTATCGACTTGCCCTGTCTTACAACCTGATACACACCTCCCCGAACAAGCCTCCACCTGCGCTACCCGACCCACATGCCATAACGCCGCTTCACCAGTGTCTGCGAAAATGGCGGTACAACGGCTTCGCGAGTGACCCGGGAGAATACATCGCGTACTTGTTAGACCACGAGTACAGTGCATCCGACCTCGACAAAGGCCAAGCAGCACTGAAGGGCAGGGATGCCAATACCATCGCCCAACTCTTACCTATCGCGGAAAGCCTAGGCATTATTGTTTGCCTAGGAAACTTGACGAGGACGGTGAGAGGGACGGCAGAAGACAATGGCGAAAGCTACTACAAGAGACGGCATGGTTATTACGATGACGAAGAGGAAGTAGACGATACTCCCGCCATGGGGGACGAAATCGACGAGGACACGTACGAGATCTCCAATATGGTCCGGATAGACGACGGAGAAGACGACCGGGAGTGGGATGACTTTGAAATAGACCCGAACGACATCATTCCGGTCGACCCTTTCAGTTGCGACAAACCGCACGGTCAAAAGTATGAGGGGTTACATGGGCAATGTGAGTGACGCATCGTATCGTATCTGACAGGCGGCTTACCTGAACTGCAGGGTCCAGGAACTTTAGAACAGTGTGAGTTAAGGTTCCATCAACGTCCCTCCGCCGCATTCGTCTGAAATTTACGGATTCACAGGGTACCAGAGTTCGGTCATGGTGCTTTTCTGCAATGAGGACTTCACGCCTGATGACATGATTCTCAATGGACCTGACCTGACTTTGAGCCAACTTCCTGTATCAAGCGAACCAGATGCGAACTCGGAGGGTGCTGTAGCAGCCGTTTTGGGACGACTGGACCGCACGAAACAAGGACAGTGGATGCCGCAACACGAGGCTGAAACTAACTCCCAAAGCGCCGCAGCAATTGTCAAGCACGCTCTTGCCTGGAAGCGGGCAGGATTGTGGAACAGGGCAATCCGGCACTGCGCTTCAATTATCGAGGACCCATGCTCAGCCATCGGTGAAGCTCTAGGGGTCTTCGACTTGGAAACTATTAAACCAGGGTGCGTAGATTACTTCCTCCTCGGCGGAGTTTATGTTTAATTCGAACGGTTTAGCCTCATCGAGCTTGCCAAACAGCGTGCTAGTCTGACAGCGCGGTTCAATATTGCGCGGACGATCTGCTCTAAAGCTGGCCAGGGGGTAGAGTCTGAATGGGCGGAGGAGTTCGCGAATGCCGCTATCTCATCCTACAGGGCTTTTGCTACCTCAGACATACCAACACTGATCGCTATCGTGCAGGAAAGAGGGCCGAGGGTCATTCAGGAGCAGTAAGCCATAGACTGTCAATTCCTGGGCCATACCGCTCACAATCGGTTTTCAGTATACTTCCCCATATTCCGCTGACTGGCACATATGCATTCTTGACGGCACTGGGGAAGGCATTGCACGAATACCGTTCCAACACCCAAGATGGTGCGAATGAATCGATCGCTCAGATCATACGTGGATGCCTGTCTTCTGCTGTTCAACAGTGGGAAGCAGCAAAGGCTATATATCCTACGTCAGCTGGTATGAAGGCTCAATATGAACGGCTATCCGAACTCGTCCACTTCTGCGTCCTCATCGATGATCTGGAGCGTTGCAATGTGCTGGCCGATCTCGTGTCGAAAGGGACCTACGAGACGTGCATCGTCTTTGCCAGGGCGATGAATAACGCTCTTGCGAAGCTTCCACAATCGGAGGGGGAAGCGCAAAGAAAGGCCCAGTTTCGTGAAACCATTGGCTCCGTCATGAACGCCGCCATACAGAAGTGGGAATCGATTTATTCCTACGGAAACGACAATACTACAAAACTCAAGCGCCTCCGACACCTCTTGCCTTTCTGCTTCAACATCGGCCAACCAACCCTGTCTTTGACATTCTTCGACCTGATTCAAAGAAGCGCCACTTACGAGGTGCTCGTGGACTTCGGCAAGGTTCTGCATGGCCAGATAGCTCGGATTCCGCAAACAGATGCTGGCGCTGGTCCTGCCGTGGGGGACCTGCTGAGCAAGCTGCGTAAAGTGGTCCAGCTTAGCATTGATGCAGCTGTTTCTAAGTGGGAATCAGACGTCCCTACCTCGTACGGCGGCTATTACGCAACCACTGAAACCACTGGCAAAGAGCCGAACGCGAAGACGAACAGAATCTGCGAACTGGTCGACTTGTGCTTCGAAGTTGGGGACCTCTCCCCCTGTACCGCCCTGCTCAACAACCTCCTCCAATTTACACCAACCGTGACATTTGAATCGAGGCTGACGGAGATTTACACTCCCCTTCTACCTCAGCTCAACTCCACGCTGGCGGGACGCGGAAAGTCGATGACCCTCGAACCCTTTTCCTCCACATATCGGCCCCTTGATGGCGCATCACACATGGATCAACTGAGCGTGCAAGTGACGCACAACTGATGGGCGACTTGAGCTCAATTGAGCGCGGGACGGGGACACATGTTCCTAGTCTCAATTGAGTCCGCCTCAATTGAGCCACTCGACATGGGCCACCTTGCGGCTTTTGTAACGATAGGCCTGTAGCTACGTCACAATATCACACAGGCACGCCACCCCCAATTTCCGATCCGAATGATTGAGATTGGAAAAGAGACCGAACTTGAAACCACCAGCGAAACGGAAACGAGAGCTCGGCGAGCTTTAGCCATTTCCGACAAGCCGACACAACCGGCATAAGAACAAGTGTGCAATACATTGTTGATACATCTACTCAGCCAACAAACAACGACGATGAAAACCTCCATGCACGTCTCGGGCCGAAAACCCTAGCCCTCGGTCTTGACGGTATCTCCCACCCTTTCTAACTCCAGAGCTTTCTTCACATCCTGGAAGCGATTCTGCATGTAAATCGCCCGACTAACCGAATCCAGCATAGCGCTATTCATGGATCGAGCGCGGACCAGGGCCTTCTGGTGATTGATGAGGCACTCCTGCACCCACCGCAGACTCGCAATGTGTTCCTCCAGGAAGCCCATCGAAGTTCGGATGGACTCTAACGACGCCATACTCCAAACGGGGGTCGCGTCGTATCTCCTCCCACTCGGGTGGGTGGAGGAATTAGCGGGAGGAACGGAAAGGGCATTCGAGAGCCGATCCTCATGAGCCTTCAAGTCTGCGGCCACACCGTCTCCACCAGGAGTACGCTCCCTGAGGGAAATCTTCGGGCGAACGAGCTTCGACGGAAGAGAGACAGAGACCGGGACCACGGGTTCCTCGGTGAGGGCGCTCTGGGGGATGGCGGGAGAGCCGGACTTGGAACGCTTTGCGAAACCAGCAAAGAGTGAGCCATCATTAGCTTTCTTGGCCCACTCCTTTTCGGGAGCACCTGACAGGGGAAATATGAACATGAACAAGGAATAGAAAAGGGTTAGGCGTACTAGAGGGAGGAGGAGCCGGCTGGGGAGAGACCTCTTCATCCCCCATAACGACATCATCTGGGAAGGAGACGTTAGCAAACGAGCCAAAGAAAAGACAAGACAAGAAAACGGAAAATAGACCTTGAGGAGTAATGGTCTTCTTCTTTCGCTGCTTAGCGGGAATCATTTCGAGAAGCTGTAAGACGGGGGAAGGCAAGAGCAGAAAGAACGGGGGGGTGTCAGGAAAGAAAGGGAATCGGGAATCGGAAACTAATAAGCCCACAACCACCCGATAAATCGGGTTTCATTATTTGACAGAGTTGGGCTTGAAAACGGACCAGAAAAAAGAAGGAAGTCCGATAAATGAAACCACAACACGCACCCTCGCAGAATCACAACGATTTCTATCCCAGACCGAACATCGTGGAATCCACAATGCCTGCCCAAACCGAACACGACGAGCGCGGAAGCCGACAGAACGACGGAGGAGGGAAGACCGAGAGCATGGAGGGGAAAGGAAACGAAAGAGAGAACGGACATGGAAACAAGGCGAAGGAGGAGAAGGGACCGCTTACCGTGGCGGAAGGGCGTAGTGCGATGTTACGACTCAATCGACTGCTCAAGGAAGCAAGCAAGCTCACCAGCGAGTCCAATCTCGTTCTCGCCCGCCACAATCTAGTTAGAGAATCAGTAAGAAGTCCACGATCTGATTCTGAGTACTGTGCGTACTGACCGAAGGGTAACGACAGGTAATCGTATTTGAAGCATTTACCTTGTACGGAGAAGAACAATTCCCAAGCATCGCGCGTGTCGACGAGTGGCTCGGGATCTTGATTCAGGAGCGCCGCGAATATATATCGGACACCACAGCGAAGCTGGATCTTTCCATCTTCCAAAATCCTGTACTGAATACCGTGGGCGATGAGGAAAGCGAAGACGAGATGGAACAACCTACCGAGAACCAAGCCGAGGGAGGACCGATGGGGCTAGAGATTGCGGGGAATATGAATGAGGGATCAAAGCAAGGCGAGGGCGAAGAAGATGACGAAGCTGACGGAGAAGGGGAGATAGAGCAAGAGGGAGACATAGTGGAGACTATCGACATCGGCGCGAAAAGCCGACGACGAATCGGGGACAGAAAGGGGAAGGGACGGGAGGACACCCACGATCAACCCGAGGCAGAGGGTGAGGCAGACGGGGATTACGA
>JANDKE010002228.1:0-10472 GCA_027627275.1 Coprinellus aureogranulatus
CGGGCAGGGTCATCCCCAAGGACAGGGCCAGGTCCGAGAACCGGACCAGCCACATGCACTCCCCGCAGCCCCCCTTGGGAGAGGTCAACGCATCCGACAGCCAGTGCGACGTTACGAGAATTTTGCCCTCACCTCTACTATCCCTTTCAATATCCCCGCTTTGGGTCTCCTCGTCGAAGAACCCATGGATACAGAGGTCGTTGTCGACGAACCCGTCGAGCATACAGTACAAGATAGCCAACATGGAAGCCTCAGTCGAGAAGTCACAAGCATCGAGCGCCGGCGCCTATCCGTTCTCGATCGGGGTTCCTGGAAAGTCACGCCCCAAAATGATTATCGCCTCTATAAAAAGTACTGGACCTTAGAGCGCCGCCCACATGACCCCGACCACTTCACATCGGAGCAAGACCTGCGCGATGGAGAGGATGACGACCCTCAAGAGTTGATTCGACCAGGACCTAGTGGACGGAAACCCCCGTCCCCCAAGTTGAGCCCATTATATCCTTTCCCAAACCTGAGCTCCTTCGCCTTGGGTGAATGGTACTGGAGTGATGACCACGAAAAGAGCGAACGCTCCTTTCAACGTCTCAGGGACATTATCACAAGTGAAGATTTCATCCCTCGTGACCTCCTCGCCGCTAATTGGAAGAGGATCAACGCATCCCTAGCTTCTTCGGTGTACGAGGACTCCAAGGAAATCGGTTGGGATGAAGATGGAGAGTCTTGGCAATCGGTATCCGTGTCTATTCATGTTCCATTCGACAGCCAAACACGCCAGCCGGGCTTCCACGATTATACTGTCAATGGATTCAGATGCCGACCCTTACTGCCAATCATCGTCGATAAACTCCAGGATCGCTCACAAAGCGACCGTTTTCATCTGGTTCCTAGCGAACTGTTTTGGAAACCAGTGCCGAACGGCCAGGAAGTGCGAGTGTATGGCGAACTGTATCAATCGGCTGCCTTTCTGGACGCATTCAGAGAAGTGCAGGTGAGTGATGGCCTCTTACTGGGATAACGATCATGGATCTGAATACCGCTCTTGCATCTGCAGACTTTACCCCCCGAAGACAGCGAGGACTGGCTTCCGCGATGTGTTGTTGCTCTCATGTTCTCGTCCGACGAGACCATGTTGGCGTCGTTCGGCACTGCTCAAGCTTGGCCGGTCTACATGCTGTTCGGGAATGTTTCGAAGTATCAACGCGGGAAAGTGTCCTCGAAACTGTTTGAAGAGGTAGCTTACCTCCAGAAGGTAGGTTATCACTTTCAGTACAAGTAGTGGCGATGATAAATGAACAACGCGCAGCTTCCCGACGAATTTGATGACTGGTATATTCGCATGTCAGGTAAAAGGGCTGTTGGGAAGACCCTTGCTGCCCATCTAGCACGGGAGCTTTTCCATGAACAATGGAAAGTGCTCCTTAATGACGACTTTGTGCATGCGTATTCGCACGGCGTGGTCGTGGACTGCTTCGACAACGTTCGCCGACGAGTCTATCCAAGGATTCTTACCTACGCCGCTGACTACCCCGAACGGTATGTCCCTTTCTTATTGTACGTCCACTCTGACGAATGACCGCTCCAGGACTACTGTCGTCAGCATTCGGCAAATGGGAGCCTGTCCCTGTCCGCGCTGCTTGATACCTACCGACATGATACACTCCTTGGGAACTGCAGAAGATCGCCAGATACGTGACATGACTCGTCGACGAGATACTCAAGACCAGAAACTGAAAGTGCAAGATGCGCGAGACCTCATTTTCAACCAGCTATATGCCGTTAACTCCCCTGTGATTGAGGATGTGCTGAAGTTGACATCCCTTGTTCCAAGCCAAGTGCGCATCATAACTGTGTCCGCGACACTACAGCTCACCGTTCAACTCGTGCGCAGAACGCCTTCTCTGACCGGCTCTCCAACCTTGGCCTTGACATATACGATATGGTTTCCGTCGACATCCTCCACGAGGTGGAGATCGGCGTGTGGAAGACCTTGTTCATACACCTCTTGCGCCTTTTAGAGGCCCTTGGCACTTCAGGAACTGGCATTCTGAACAGCCGGTACGCCCGTTCATTTTGAGGAGCTGGTACAGGCACGATCCGATGCAGTTTTCGCCAGGTTCCAACCTTCGGTAGGGATACGATACGTCGATTCGTAAGCAACATAGCCGCCTGTAAACAGCTTGCGGCCCGGGACTATGAAGACATTCTCCAGGCCAGTCGCCCTTGCACCCTTCTCATTAGGTAGAACATGACTCTAATGTGTTCCAGTGCATCCTGCCGGTCATCGAGGGACTATTCCCAGGCGATCACGAGGGTAGGGTGCACAATCTAGTGTTCACCCTAGCCCACTGGCACTCTTTGGCGAAGCTGCGTCTTCATACTGACTCGTCCTTAGCCGTTTTGGACGCCTTGACAACGGAATTAGGTTCAGCAGCACGCAATTTCATCGAGCACACCTGCAAGGAATTCGAGACTAGGGAGTTGAAACGGGAGTTTGAAGCTCGGAAGCGCAGAGCCACCAAGGCTATGGCCAAAAAGAACAGCACCAAGGAATCTCCTCTCTCTACGACCGGTGGGAAGCCCCAACACGGCCTTAAACCAAACTCATCAGGTAGGACTTTTCGGTCCCTCGACCCTGTCTTTTTCACACACTCTCTTTCTTGCTCAGTCTCTGGTCCCTCTTCCCGTGCCCCTCAGGCGTTGCGAGCGACGGAGATGGCCACAGTGCCCCAATCGCCTGGATCAGGTGAGTAATCCTTCCAAGGGAATATCTTTGGGTGTCTTCCCACCCTGTCTCCGTCGATTTATCCTTCCCATTATGCCAAACCGCTCATTCGGGAGTAGGTACGATTGAGACTCACAGAGCTGCACCTCCAACTCAGCCCTTCTGTGCAGCACTACCGCCCAACAGCCCTCACCGCGAGCCACGCCTCCAAGCTTCAGTAAGCGCAGATGCCGGCTCAGCGAACCCATCCGGTACAGGTGACACTTAAGTCATGTTAGGCATTGGCTAATGTCTTGTCTATGTAGATCTTCTCGCGCAACAGCCCGCCAGCTCGGACACAGATCGCGACTGTGAGTCACTGCTCACAACTTCACGTACTATCCTTTTGTGACGTCTAGATCCTGTGAAGCCCGTAAACCACAAACATGGAGCATTTCCACTTCAAAATTTCACGCTCTCGGAGACTTTGTGGCATACATACGTCGCTTTGGTACAACAGATTCATACTCTACGCAACTGGTACGCTCATGTGAATCTTCTTTGTTGACCGCGTCGCTAACAATCGGCACACACAGTCGGAACGGTTTCACAGATTCTCGAAGGCGCGGTATCGAAGGACGAACAAGAAGGACATCCCGCGGCAGCTCTCCCAGATTAAAACTCGCCAGGCTCGTATACAAAAACTTCGGAAGAAACTCTTCCCAGAGTCAGACGAGTTAAAGCAATCCATTGACTCAAGCGCTGTAGAATCAAGCCCGAAAGGCTACTTCATTGGCCAATCGCAAAATGACTCGGTAAACCTCGGTCGTTTCTTGTCGTTAAAAACCAAGGACCCAGCAGTTGAGGTAGGAAGAGACCCATCTCGCCTTGTATGGTCACTGAGGTAGAACAGGGCTTCTTCCCAAAGCTGAAACGCCACTTATTCCCCCGTGTCATCGCACGATTACTGGCAGAGGCCAAGGCAAATCTCGAGACTCTTGATCCTCGAATACCAGTGGCGATAGCGAGACTTGAAGCACTTTCGGCATCATTCACGGAACAAGACATGGGGGGCATATACTTCCACGCAGATCGTATCTATCGCCACAAGATCCTTCAGATCGATGTTTCAACGTACGACTGTCGCCTTGGCTGTGACGTGCTGAACCCAAGCACGTCTCGCCGTGACTTTATGTGCCTCCGAGCCGAGGAGCCCACTACACCTGGCCAAGAACACGGTAATGAGGTTGTGCGAGAAGGATGTCAATACGCGTACGGTCGCCTCCTCGGCGTCTTTCACGCGAATATAGTCTACGGAGGACCTGGGAGTACGGACCTACGAAGAAGGAGATTCGACTTCCTGTGGATTCGTTGGTTTGTTCCAGCGAAAGGCCAGTCAATCGCGTCGAATGCATGGTCATCCAAGAGACTCGACCGCTTGTCTCTTCCCCCATTGGCTCACCCAGAATCATGTGACTTCCTCGACCCCGCCGATGTCCTTCGTGCAGCACATTTGATCCCAAGGTTCGCCACAGGAAAGGTACCCGAGGAACCTGGACGGCTTCATTCCCGATTCGCTCGTGACGAAGACGATTGGATTGAGTACTACGTCAACCGGTATGTGAAATTGATTCCCCCCGTTGACTGTAGCTCATCGTTATGTGTCTGTAGATTTGTGGATCGTGATATGACGATGCGGTTCCATCCTGGGATCGCCATAGGTCATGTCTATTCGCATCCCTCACCGGATCAGGACCATTCAAGGGCAGATCTTATGGAGGTGGATCACACGGATTCCCCTTCTCAGGCTGTACTAGATGGGACTGTACAGGGTCCCCACGATATCCCCATGGCTGGACCGGACGACTTATCCTCGGATTCGGATGATTTCGATGCCTACAATGGAAATGCATCTGAATCGGACTCAAGCGGAGAAACGGGGGAGGGAGAGGAAGAGGGAAGTGTTTCCAGCAATGCCGATTCCGAATTTCTTGCGTAGAAATGTGACTGTCTTATAAATGTATTGTTTCCCGTCAGAATCATCTCTGGGACCTCACCCCACCCTCACGTACGCGTTCCCCTTCGTCAAGTATCGTTGACGTCGACCCCGTGGCCATGCGGCCAATGGCTGCGATACGGGGCTTGGACTACAGTGTTCGGTGTCTAATCGCGAAGCATCCTTCCAGTGAGTCGTCCGTTTCGCTAGTTCTAAGAGCCTACTGACATCTTCATCTTTAACTACGTCTAGTATCGTTCCAGGAATTAGCCTGGGCGTGTTCAGTTCTCTTTGAACCAGGGTTCCGCACGAATCCCCACTTCATGATACAGCAGCTAGTCGTCATACAAGTCTTAGCCAACGGCGTACAGCGCTCTATTTGCCTCCGCAAGCCCTTCATATACATCTTCCACTTGCCCGGACTCGATGCTTTATTACCTGTGGAGTTCGAGCACTCTTCGCTCAAGCGACGCTACAAACGGGGGTGCTTATCCGAAAGTTCCCTCAATAGCTCGGTTGCGAGCACGATCTGCTCTCTTTTGCTATTCTATCGCACGTTCACGGCGCCTAGGCGAACGGTCACTTGGAACTTGATGGTGTGTGAATTCACCTTGCATAGCTATCCCAAACTGCTCCTCATTAATACGAGACGTGTAATTCAGGACCTCGACCCATTAAATCTGGGGTGTGCCTACCTTTCTGCGAATGGGACGCCCTTCTCTCCTCACCAAACATTGATAGCCGGCGACATTGCCGAGACCAAGGGGTTAAGGAGTCTGAGTCGTTCCTCGATCTGGACTTGATGCCAGGGAAATTACAATACATATATACGAGAGGGTTCCAGAGTGGACTTAGACGCGGTTCAGCGAGCTTGGAACCCATGGATGTTCTCTGAGTGGGACACAAACTTGAAGGTTCCGAGCCTGCTCACTGGTTCCAGTCGCTGCGTTCAATTTGGCGTTGCATTTCAACCGAATTATGGTCGTGCTCAGTGGCTGCGGCATCTCAGGGAGTGCCAAGTCGATTCGTATTCTCTAAATCGTAGCTAGGAGCTTGCTCCTTGCACCTCGAGGCAAGAGCCAAGCGAAACGTTTCTTGGAGTGAACCTCAAACTCGAGCTGGTGCTCGTACGGACCGAGGAGGGCGTGGTAGGACTTGAAGCCGAAATTGGGAGTGTATCTAGTATTGAGCGGAAAGGGTCATTGAAATTGGTCGTCATTATGTGGTACAGAGAATGCGACTTACGTTTTCTCACAAACATCGGTCTCCCCAACGTCCCTCTCTTCCCTCCAAGTCTTCATCTCTGTACCTGCGATCTCTTCTTCCTTCGCTTTTCTGCCCTTGCTCCCTTTCTTTCCTTCCTTGCTTCCGACAACGTTCGTTCGCCCAAGCACCTTCACCTTTACCCATGTACTCGGCCTCCTCTTGAACCAGGACCTCCATCCTTCAGGTTCGTTGATCCGAGCCGACTGCAAGTTGATGCGAGCAACGCCTAGGCTGTGTTGCGGTGAATATGTGCAGGAGAACGAGCCTGTTTCATGGTCTGGGAAGGATGGGTGCGAGTAGGCGGAAGGGGATGCGGGGATGGGGACGTAGGTGGGAGAGTGGAGGAGTAGGATTTCGTGAGTTTCTGAAGGAACATGATGAATCAAGACTTCAAGCCTGAAAGCGGAGCGAGCCGGTTGTTCTGGAGTAATGTTGAGTTTAGCGTCGAAAGAACGCATACGAAGGACTCACAATGCTCGAAAGGAGTGCTATATAGCACAGCAAGAAGGTGGCTCGACAAGGCAGGTGTTGTATCGGTGCACAGTTATACCGTGTTCGAGGCAGGCCTACATGCGTCGCAGCCTACTCAGCCTAAAACGCTGAATGGTCGCGTGCCCATCTGAGTACAGGCACTCGGGGGTGTGTTCCGTCCTCATCATATGCAGTGGGCACGTTTAATCCATGCCCCGCACCCTCCGAATGGCTGGTTCAGATGATCATTCAGCATAGCGCCAAGCTTCAGCGAAGGTGAAGCTGAATGCAACCCGGAGTATCAACGTGACGATCTATGGGTTTAGCAAAGTCGAGCCCTCCTCACTGCAAATACCCGTGGCACTGCGTGTGTGGCGGCAGACAACCAACTTACAGCCCTCTTCCGGACCATGTTACGAATATGGCGAAAGGGCAAAGGTCGGTGGTGGTGGTCGAGGTGCGGTAGACGATGAGACTATTTTTAGCGAGAGCATCCAGTCCCGATCCAAATTCGAGTCCCGCGTCGCGTTCGCATTGAACGTCTCCGCTTCATCTTGCAACGATGATACCCACACCGGATCTGTCCCACCTCTCGGCGAAGGACTATGATTTGGTCTACGAACCTGCTGGTCAGTTCTAATCTTATCAAAACCAGGCGCTGGGTACCTACCACAACGCCCTTCGTGCCAATGCAGAGGACACCTTTCTCCTCCTCGACGCACTGGAGGCCGATCTCGAAACATTGAAAGGAGCCGAGCCGAGGATATGTCTAGAGATTGGGTGCGCGATGGTTCCGAAGTCGAGCGCATGCAGTGCTGAGACAGGTCGTAGTTCCGGGTCGGGATGCGTCTCGACGTTCCTGGCTCAGATTCTCGGTCCTTCTTCCGCCTGTACGTCCCCACCCTTCTTCCCTGTTGTATGTATCTGACAATCTGGAAGTGTACATCTGCACCGACATTAATCCTCACGCTAACCGGACCACACGAGCGACGGGGCGTCAAAACGGAGCGGAACTGGACGTGGTGAATACCGCCTTCGCCCTGCCTCTTCAACAGCGACTTCATGGGAAGGTCGATGTTGTCCTTTTCAATCCGCCGTATGTGCCAACGTCGTTTGAGGAGGCGCAGGTGTCGCAGGTCCAGGGAGACATCGGGGGTGCTTGGGCAGGAGGATGGGATGGCATGGAAGTGACCAACAAATTTCTCGAGCAAGTAAATGGATTGCTTTCAGAAAATGGCCGGTTCTATCTCGTCGCGCTGAAGCAGAACAACGTTCCAGAAATTTGTGCAAGGATGCTCGACAGATTCCAATTGCAGAGCGAGGTATGGGCAATTTCTTCAGGCAGAGAGGTTGATAGAGGCATTCGTAGATTATCGTTGAACGAAGAGCAGGCAGGGAATACCTGTACATTATCCGCTTCACTAGATAGACTACAAAAAGGAATAGAAGAGTATCCATCAGACAGACGCCCAGCTCGCTGGCAAGTGTGTTCGGCCGTCTTGCGACTGCACCGGCGACACNAGCCAAACGTCCTCGAGACCCTGCGAAGAGGGCCATGTTCTCTGTCGAACGAGCGGGCGCGAATGTCATCGAGTGGATATGAAAATGTGGCATTTGTAAAAAATGTCGAGACTCGGTCAGTTTCTGTAAACAGATCCTGTTCGAGTATGTTCTGAGGAATCCAGGANGCAGGGCGTCCACCTCTTATACAGTTCGATGCTGGTCCGTGCGCAGCNGTTCCCACATGTCACGAGATCGCAAATTTAGCCGCCCGTCCGGTTGCGNCGGCTCTCGGCTCGGCTGAGTCACNGGTGATTTCGTCAGGTCGACCACCATGACGGTCAAGTCGATCCCAACCCCTTCCCGGCCTACCCATCCAGTGCGACGCGGAGGAGCCTCTCAGCATCGCAGCTNTCAACNCTACATGCCTCGATCTCNGCNGCNCTCTCCGCCGTNCTANCCAAGGGCATCTCAGCTGCAGGCACATCCCAGGCGTTNATCCAATCNTANGCACAGGATCATGCCTTTACTACTCTCCAGTCCCTGATCTGGGATAACGCCCCAGTCAAGTCGCAGGTCGAGAAGGCGATCCATGCAAAAGTGCTCCAGCTCGCACAACTGCTGGCTGATCATGGCTTGCTAACTGATATCAAACTCTTGGTCGACTTGGCTATCGTGTTTGGAAGGCANTANCCCTCCAAGATTCGTAGACTCTTTGAAAAGGTTGCNGAGACNTCNGGGAATGCAGTCGTNCCGGACATACGGGCGAGCCTAGTCCCCTCNTTCATTCANATCCTGGAGACAGGACANGGATTGTACAACCAACGCAAAGCCGCTGAATGCATATATTGCTTCGTCTTGGCTTCAAGCACATCCCCTGACCTCCTCGCNCCGTTAGCCCGAGATAACANGCTCTACACCGCCCTNGCNCGANTATACNTNCCCGGNTTATCAACCACNGCCCGCCTGTATGGAGGCGCCCCAGCACTGCTCAATGCCATGTCCTCAACCACAGCACCAGANCCCACAGATTGGACGTCAATCTACCTCAGCACAAAGGTCACCATCCTTGACACCGTCCACATCCTCCTCAAGCGTCTCCTGACCGACCTCACTTCCGCTGAAGGACCCAGNCAATTGGCTGCNCGATCNGAAGTAACATTCGGTGCCGTCTTCGCAATGATGGAGGCGTCCAANGACCCGGATTCCAACGCNCCAGGNTCNTCAGCNACACCNCCCACCCCCTTNCTCAACTACTCNTTACTTCAGGACTACCAGAANACCCATGACCTGTCCGCTATGCTCAACAAAGCACTGCAGAAAGCCCAGGAACGGGATGCAAGGTTGGACCTCTTAGAGAGTGNNTTGGGATCCGTATCCTCCTCCGGAGCGTCAGGGCAAAATAAGAAAGACCCTGGCGCCCTCAAGATACTCATNCGAAGCTCCGGTCTNCAGAACCACGCTCCAAGAGGCTTCGATGCACGCTCGAGCGCTACCACTGCGTACCAGNNGCCCACGGCAGGACCNTCACATGCTTCAACCTCAGCGCCNGGACCAAGNCAAGTCGATGATATTGAACTTACANCCAAGGCATCGCAGGTCCTCGATATCTTCCCCGATCTTTCCTTCGAGTACATCATCCTGTTACTCAAANCCTCCCGTTATAAAGGCGATGTGGAGCGCGTGACAGAGGCTCTCCTGGAGGGNNGCGCNCCATCTGAAGAGGTTCTAGCAAGGGAAACTGCGCCTGCACCAGCACCAGCGCCAGCTCCCGTCGTCAACAANACTTCCNCCACGTACGAACGGCGAAANATNTTCGACGANGAAGTGGTCGATCTCAGTTCTGTGCGGTTCGGTAAGAAGGATGTCGAAAAAGGCGTAGACACGGATANGCTCCTTCGNGAAGAGATGAAAGCGGATATCCTCCGNCGAGTCGAAATNATGGACCTTGAGTCCGACGAAGATGAAGAAGATNTTGACCCCTTCGCGCTTGCAGCTGCNGGGGACGGCGTNGCACCTTCGTCTTCGGTNAAAGAAGGCAAGAAGAAAGCGAGGATCATCTACGAGGATGACGATGACGAATTTGACCTCGACAACGCCGCAGTCCGCGTTCCAGGAGCTGATGCAGAAGACTACCGAGTCGAGATCCAGACGATTCCATCGACATCATCACCTCTGCGAACACCACCCGCGGACAACCCTCAGATGAAGAGGTTGGTGGCGACATGCGCCGAATAGAAACCATCTTGGAGCTGGCCTACCTCTCCGATCCCAGTGTCTTTGGCCGTTCAGCGCAAACACGCAGGAGCAAAGCCAGAGCGGATCTGAAGGCCCAAACGGGTTGGGGAGATGAGCAGATCGAAGGATGGGCAATTGTGTTGGAGAGGAACCCCAAGAAGAAGGATAGGTTATTGTTGAAGCACGAGTTTAGAGGGAACAGGCGTGAGGAGCCGGTACAAGGGCAAGGAGAGCCCAGTGGAAGTCAGCAGCATCATCGTGGTGGGCACAGAGGTGGAGGCAGACGGTGGAAGGGGA
>JANDKE010002229.1:0-10470 GCA_027627275.1 Coprinellus aureogranulatus
TTGTTTTCCACTGAGTCGGAGTCGCCTGCCCGAGGTTGAGGAGATCCTCCGGGAGCTCAAAGAGATCAGGGCACAGCTGGAGGCGAAATTGTCTGGAGCCAGTGAGCAGAGGGTGTCGGCGGCTGGTACTTCATCGTCGAGCAGTACCCAGCAACAGTCGGCGTCGAGCGCTGGTCGTTCGATCACTGGTCGCACCACCTTGAGAAAGGTTTGGGTTATGATCCATACTACATGTTTCGCTGTTGACTGACCTCGGCTATGCGCTTAAACACAGATTGTGCAAATCGTGAAGGATGGAGGGACATGTGGCATATGCCGAGGGTTCATGAAGACACCATATGTGTACGTGTTATTCTCAATCCCAAACCACACCCTTCTTTTTAACGAATGCCACCCTTTCAGTACCCAGTGTGGGCATGCCTGCTGTGCGGGATGCCTGAGGGGATGGTTTGAAAGCAAGCTGGAGGAGAACCTCCGCCCGTACCAGGCTGTCAACCATTTCCCCCTTCGTCACTCCCCTTCTGCGTGCCGACAGATTCCCCAGTCTTTCGCCCAACTCGATGCTTTGAAGAATGTGCTACAAGAGCATGGGTGTTTCATCCGCCCTATCTTCCGCTACAAGTGCCCCATCTGCCGAGAGATGTGTACGAAGGCGCCCACACGCGATTACGCATTACAAGAGGTTCTCAACGAAGCTCGCGTTGCTCTGGGAGGTCTCCTCGACGTTGAACTGGCGGACGATGTGATGACATGGCCCAAGCCGCCTTTCGCTGGCCTTTTCTTGCTGTAAACTAGCCAGTGCCCCTTCTCTCCGGCGCAGGCGCCTCATTTATCATCCGTGATTCATCGTACACGATATCTATTTTCACTCTACCCTCATTCGCTTTGTCTCTGTACTCCTAGGCCTGTTGATTCGTCGATAATTTGATATATATGTTATTTATGACACTTGATGCTCAAGCCCAGGGTTCGTCGTACTGCGTCACCTCATAAGTACGATCCACTTTCTTTCGCCGTTGATGTAAGGACGGACCGGGCAGACGCTGTGGAGGTGGAGTGTGTGGCTCGTCCAATGAAGCTCGAAAGTCTAAAGCGGAACGGTGGAGACTCGTCCTGCAATCAAGCACACTGGGGGACATGCTAATTGGCCGAGAAGTGAATTAGATCAACCCGTTCCTCATTACACGGGCGTTAAGATCCAATTCAAGCCGCGGGAAGTATGCGCAAAGCGGTACATGTTTAGGTGGCCTGTGCGCCAGTATAGTAAGGATACGATCGAGTTTATGCGGACATTGCAACTGTGCCAGTACAGCAATTGAGGATACGATTGAGAGGGCGAGGCTTATATTCTTCAACAGTCGTCCCTTTACCGCTGCGTATCCCCGATAACTACCCAGCATGTAGTAGCGCATGCATTTTAAAGAACTTGTTGTCTGTTTCATTCACACCTGCTGCCCAGAAGTTGAATCCCTCTGAAATCGGCGTAAGCTTCGGACATGATGAACCACTTTGAGGGACCGTACCTAGAGAGGGTTGCCAGACTTCGGAACTTCTCTTCTTCACCATGAATGAAGAATCAAGCTCGGGATTCTGGCCGTCGAGCTCATCGATCTTGAACTGGGGGTCGGCATTCTCCAATTCCCGCACGAGGTGTTCCACAGGTGGATAATGGCGCGCGGCAGACTGAAGATAGGACATGAATAAAGCTGCGGAAGGACAATCGTCGCGGCCACTGTCGCTACGCCCCTGAGGACGGTCGACCCAAGTGATATGATAATACCCCTTCAAGGAATGAATGAAATGTGCGAGCATATTGTGGAACAGGTCCCAAGGATCGGTGTCGGGCGACAGTGTGACGTTGGAGAAGACGAAAGTGAGAAGGTACTTCATTCGTCCGCGACCCCAGACGCTCTGGACCCGCAAATCGTGGTCAGTACGCGACATACCGAACCGCAGTGCGACCTTAGGTGACACTTTTTTAGCGCGCATCAGCGCGAGTAGTGTCACATCGGTTACCTCCCTATAGCTGTCAAGGGACAGTGCCTCTTGCACTTCCATGTATACGGCGAGGTACAAAAGGTCTACGAACCCAGAGGTCGTCCCGAAATCAGGAAGGTGTCCTACAAAGAGAGTGAATCCGAGTATTTCAGACCAACATATCATCTTACCTTGAGAAGCTGCACCCTTGCCCGTCAGAGCATTACAGTAAAACGCAGCGTCAGAGCTGTCGCGGGCCAACTCTGCGCCGGCCAAGGCGCTTAGGACTCACCAGGCAAGCTGCTCACTGTATGGGACGGTGAGGAGGGGTGTGGGAGGGTATTGCGGGCGGTGGTGGTGGTAACGTTGAAAGCTGATATTTCGCGTGCTGCTCATGTGAACACGGCGAATCCAAATCAAGGGTGGGCATCAAGCTCAAATAAAGCCTGCTATGGGCACCAGGCTCCCTGTAACGCCGTGGCTCGCAATTCCTTTTACATAGTCCATGATATAAGGTGCTTGAGACGTATGTAATATACTTCTGCGTCTAACGCCAGAGGATGCTTGCTTTGCGGCCATCCAAGTGTGTATCTAGGGAGCCCAATGCGGATGGAAAGATATAAAAACAAGAAACCAGAGCAAATAACGATACATGTCTCTGTTGTAGATTAAATCGGCCTTTGAGAGTGTAGAAGGGTGCGCTATGGCTGCAGTGTCGGGTGGTATAAACGAGTGTGGGCAGGCAGAGGCGGTCGAGGTATCGGAGGGGGTGATGAGGTATAGGACCGGCAGCGATGGGAGGGGTCGACAGGAGCACCACCAGCTTAAATAGGTGGAGATGGTATCGAATCGAGGGCCATGCAGGGTGCTGTTTAGGTAATGCCGTTGGGAGGTGTTCGCGAGTTAGGGGAGCTGGGATCGGGTTCGGTGGTGTGGACGNCGACGATTACATTATTGAGCAATTGCAACCCTGTGCTGGTGGCGCGTATGGGTCTTCGCCCTTGCCAACGGGACCCCATACTGAAGGTACCTGGAGAAAATTGACGCATTCAGCCTGGGATTCGAAAGGGGCGACAGAGATCGCGTGCGGGGCACAGGGGCTTCCGGAATTCGAGCACGACGCGACTTACGAGGTGGTCTTTCGTCTGTTTGCAGTAACGAATTAGACTGCACGAGATCCGAGGTCAGAACGCCAATCCAGAGCCTGGCAACTTAAAACACACCTTGCGCTGGCTTCGCTGACTTTGACTCTTGGCCGTGCAAGATCTTCTCTCAGCCGCTGGTTGTGCTCCATCAACCGCCGCAGCTTGAGCTCTGACATGGATTGCTGCGAGGGGGAGATCGTCAGTCCCCATTGACCGCATATACGATAGAAAACCGCGGTATATGCACCTTGTGAGGACGGGAATTCATGGCTGAGAGAAAAAAGGGGAAGGGGTGGAGTGAAAAGAGCGGGAAAGGGCGGTCCCAAAGGCCTTTGAAAGAGACACGAAGCAAGAAACTGGCGGCTTTGACACCGAATCGCAGGCGAGACTCCTCCCATCCACCATATCAGCGGAGATCCAATGCCCCTGATCGCCTCCATTCCGCCCGCCTTGTCCTCTCCATCTCCCCTGTCCATGTCGCGTCCTGCCTCCGCCATACGTGGGTCCCTAGAAACACCATTCTGCCCGTTGATTATATTTGTATAGGTCCCTCTGCCACCTGGGCGCGTCCTGCCCGCGTCGGGAATACTCGCTCGGCGGCGCACCACCCAAATCACGGAATTTCTAGCTCTCGCCTAGGCTTCTCTCACGACCACCATGCGGACGAAAAGACTCTCTTGACGACAGCGAGATACACGACGTCGAAGAAGACCAGGACGGACACACCGACGACGACCGCTCCGAGCTCGGCGACGATATGCTCTTCAACTGGGACAGCGAGCACTCTCTTCTGTGCGACCTGATGGACGAGGGGTACGGTATCATCTCATTCCTCGTGCTCCTGCGCGTCATATTTCCCATCTGCGAAAAAGGCTGACGACTATATGCGCTCCCTCTCTCCCTCCCTCCGGTTACGTCGCACTCCGGTGATAGGACCGAGGGCTCGGAGGAAGACAGGCTNGATACGCTCATAGACTCTCCTCCGCATTCCTTTCGACGAGCAGAGGAAGGAGCTCAAGAAAGAGATGGCCGAGACTTACGTTCCCGTTGATGCGNCACATCGCNGGCCTNCACCAAGCCATGCAAGAGCGCGTCGACGTGCCCTACAGCAAGGGCCTCAAGGTCTTCAACGGTGCCNGCAAGGATCTCGAGGCTGCTAGTCTNGCNGAATATGAAGAGCTCGTCGAGGCTTACGGAACNATTCGCGTAATACTGCACTCTCAAAACGCTATCTGTCAATTATGCTCATAGACTGCGCTCGTTCTTCCTTTTTCTGTGCTCTCTGACAGGGTAANATCGCNAACCTAGTGGAGCAGCTTAGGACCGANTACGAGAACCGCGACCGGCTTTGGCAGGACTTTGGCGACAAGATCAACGAAATGGGTACTTATCCCTCTCTTTCTCCTGCGTCTNCCNNTACTAGCTGGCGCCGGAATGGTGACGAATGAACTGTCCAAGCTGATTAATGGATTACGTTCCTGCTCTAGCGGACTCGGCTTTAACNGACCTCCAAGATACACCTGCGCAGGTGGAACGGACGATAGCTAAACTCGACAAGTACCATCAAACTATGGATAACGGCAAAGAGTCAACGGCACTCAACGAGAAGCGGCTAAAAGAGCTTATAAGCAAGCTCGGTTGAATCGGTCTTGCCGCCTTTNTTCTGCCTTCCTTAGCTCGGTCTCGGTCGATNTCCTTGCTGCTTGCTCTTTGTTAGATGCTCTGCTTTNTNCNTGCATTCTTCTTGTCTCGGCTTTTCAGCTTGTNNATCTTGTTCGGCTCTCTGTTCTGTTGTCGCAGTCCACTGTTTCAGGTTTACATTGAAGTCGCTAATGAAGGGGNAGGTGAGTGACGTCCATTCATTTTACTCCCGACNTGCTAANATTAACTGGGTTTGATAGGTGATGGGCGCATATAGGANACCCCCNCNAACNCTGTACACCCCCGACTACGCTTAATTAACTTATCACNCCCTTTCATTGAACATGAGCTCACTGACATGCATCCCGCTGGTAAGTGNTAATGNGTAACGGCATATGTCAGACCCTCGCCTCGTTATTGGCGCAGCTGGCCAGCNGGGCAAGCAGGAGAGNTANCGCAGTCGTTTCGATCGGCCGATCTCGTCGTCGNGAAGAGAAGGAGGNTCAGTATGTNNACCCATTCCCGACCATGGTTTCAGCANCGAGATTCAACGAAGCGGGCAANGTTAAACCCGACGTTTACTGACNTCANGCGAATATGAGCCANTTATATGCTCTCCAGCGAGCCTTTCTGCGTCTATCCTATACTAACAAGCGTTAAGCGTAGGTTGGGTAGTACGATCGGAGTNGGCATNTTGGANAGCTACAGAAGCAAAACACTATCCCAGTACCATGCCTTTTTTTTTCCTTTTCGCTGATGCTCAGGCGGTAGTGCAGTTGTCATCAACGTGAGTGNCTNTCCTTNNNGNACATACNCCNATANCTCANNTTTTTGCGGNNAGGGNCCATGTTACAACGTTCGCACTGGCNTCTGGATCGGGTGTGACGGCGACGTNGNGTGAGTGATCATTTCCTGATGCTGAACNATGCGATTCAGTGATNCNNGTCNACNNNGTCTCCNAGCNAGCTTTCANNNGTTNTCTNCCANCNCTTTCACTCGTTNCAACNCATNATGAAGNCNNCTGGGATGNGTCTTGNCANNNGTTTGGAGACCTGGCTNATGAGCCCAAGGCTTGCCAGTCGAACNATTGGCAACCCGNCAGCNNAGCGGTAGGNANTAGTAAGCNNNGNNNCTANNACTACNCAGCCCTCNCNACNACACNNNNCTCTCGATCACCTCTCCGTATAAAACATNGTTGCTGATTTTGATTGAAAGTCCCTCGCCCCACATTTTTCTTGCTCACCTGCAGGGANAATCGACAATGTATTTNCCTTTTATCAGCAANCGANCTNCAGCAGCACGCAGAGATCTCGGGCNAAGGAGCGAAGAGCCCTTCCACTACGTACAAGTCGCGGGTGGGAACGTCAAGGCTTGGTCAAATAGCACAGGGTCGTCGGTTGTGGGCACNNTCCCNGNNGGGCANCANTTCGNTGGGNGGTCGATGGGNGGAGGGACGAGAAGCGCAGTTTATGGGACGAAGTGTGTGCCNTTCCCCGNTTACCNGGANATNACTCCAGGACTGACTGACTCGTTTGNTGCTCAGAGCCTATGGAAGTGGCTATCCNGGTGTNACCGGNAANGGCACTGNTGGGCGNGGNTTCCCATATTTCTTCTGGCCAGTGACNTTCNTCGNGGATAGCAGTCCTGAGTATATTGCNCGNGCCNNCGCCGANGTGAGNGGNTNNNNCTNNGCTNNTNCNAGTNCTCANTNNNTCCTCGACNCAGTATGGAGGTCCTAACNCNAANGGCCGTCCNGGNATCTCNCTGTTATCCGCNAGCTTNNCNTCCNCNGAATCNAACAGNGCAACTTCAAANTCNACGTTNTGGCTNCTCACNGACCAACCNACAATNCAATCTNTNATCGATTCGATTTCGGAAGANTGCNGNTCNTCCCTCTCNAACCACACTNTCGTTNCNGGGATNTANGANGGNCGGCCCAGGCCAGANGAGGTAGTTCAGTACTACCGCGCAAGCAGTGTGGCGCTAGGGNTGGANGGGTACAACAATACNGCCACGTTCACNGAGGACGAAAGCNCGCNGGACGCGCCTTTGCCNTCGAACGTGGATGTGAACTTGCTGGGGTGCTTGAATTCNACGATNGGGAATANGGTGTTGTTGATCGGGGANGAGTTAACTGCACCTCAGAATGGTGCNGGGANGNATGTTCGTTTGGATGGGTNTGGAGTNGNGTNGCTTTTGNTGTTGCTTGTNGTCATGCTGTGANAGGCCNTGAAAGTACTCGGCNTTGTCTCTCTGGTACTGTGNCAAGNCNNNTTTCTTCTTCCTTTNACTTTNTGGCTGTAAGAATGACTCTTGGTACTGCTGAGACCACNAACCCACNCTCGGGCTGTGNGNTAACAACGANTGTAAGCTTGGACTAGTTCGTCGTTNAAAGGCATTGTACTGATNCTTCCATTGCCAGANTCAACNAAACAATGGCGCATCACANCNGAACGAGGCGACATTGCACCCATTTNGGGCAGGTCAAAGCACCAAATCAGCGCNATAAACTGTGGACCACGCGGNCACAGNGTTCGNTTGGCACAGCAGTAGAGGTGGCCACTGTNCAATGCTCCCGCCGAACAATGACTCGCGCTTCCCTAGAGTGGCGGGGTTCGGTCTGTCGCTGNGGCCAAAGCAACTGGCGCATGCAGTTCNGANAACTATATAAACAGGCCTACCTCGGGATGTGGGTCCTCACTCTTCAGTTGATCTTCCCCCCACTNGAGCACNCAAGCTTCGTATTTCCCACNAACTCACCTCTTCTTATCCACNCCGAAGATGTTCATTGCGTCTGTCAGCACCNCTTCTGAGCTGCGTGAGCTGTGGAAGAGGAAAGGAGGAGGAGGNGGCAGCCATGGCTCATCTGGAGGGTCGAGCCGTGGCAGTAGCGGATCGAGTAAAGGTTCAGGAAGCGGACGAGGAGGNGGTAGCCGCGTTGGAGGTATCGTCTCTTCCTCAGGCGGCTCNGANGGTAACCCCACCGGCTTCACCCANCCCGGGGACGCGAACACCACCCCNACTAGNGCTACATCGGAGAAGGCNCAAGGCGATCTTACCGTNTATACTATTGGCGAGGGNCANAAGTTCGCNGGGANGACANTCGGAGGTGGGACCAGGGGTGGAGTCACAGGAGACAGGTATGCGAGTTCGAGTTTCAATGGAGTCGNTCACTCATGTTTNATTTGCNAGTATGTATGGCAGCGGCTATGTCAACAAAACCATCCTGAAGACCCGCCTCAAGGGTACAACGGGAGAGGGCTTNCCGTACTACTTCTGGCCNGTGAGCTACGGCGAATGCAAGNATCACCCNTCCTANATCTGCAACACAGAGGTNCGTCTCGCAGTCCANATTNATTACCNNNCTCTTTCTAATTGCTTCCNTTCTCTAGTACGGGAAGGCGGACGACGAGCATCGGCCNGGAGGTNCNCAACACGTNGCTGANATCCGNTGCACTCAGAAGGACTGCAANTTCCGNATCCTCGCTGACAAGGACACTGTCACCTCTCTNGTCGCGTCCATCAACAAGATGCCCAAGAAATGCAAGAAGCTNGTGGAGGATCCCGAGCACATCACNNCNCAAGCNTATCTCGGNCCCGACANCGGCAAGCCCGTGCCTGAGGAAGCNCTNCTCTACTTCCGTGCTAGCAGCGTCGCGCTCTTCTTGGAAGGGTACAACAACTCTGCNACATTCACGCNAGAGATCAAAATGCGNGANCCCCCTTTTGACATGGTCGTCGACTGGCAGGCGCAGGATACTCCCTTGCCANCGTTNATGGACAAGGACTTNCAGCTGTGTTTGGTTCAGACGATTGCNGACAAGGTTCCNCTTGTCAANGGNGCCACTCCCACTGGCCCCGAGATGGGNGTCCTGAGCTTGGCTTGGCTGCTCGTCGTCTTGCATCTGTTGAGATAGGCACNNGTTTNCGTTCATTTCTTNNTNNCTCTAGTAAGATATCGATTCACGCATATACTATCTTCGATAATCATTCTTCAATCGTATCCCATTTCAAGGTTCCTTTGTCCTAATTCCCGCGAGAGCATTGAGTAACTATTGATCCTATGGCATCGTCCTGCAGAACAGAGAGGTTGATTCGCTGCGCAGAGCGATCGATACCATGAGCACCACCGTATGGTCCGCGAGTGAAGGGCTCACGCGCAGCCGCGCATGAGCCTCGACCAGACCTGCCCGGTGCAGAGAGTTCTGCATTCGTTTGGAATTTGAGAAGGGTGTTTATAACAGGTTCAAATGGCAGGGAAATATGTTCGACTCAACCATTGTAGGTTACAGTGCTCACACATCGAATGATAATGCGTGTGCTCGTGGTCGCTTATCCTCAGATGCGGATTGAATTTTAGGGCACTCGGTGCCCAGTCCGTCCATGTACAATAGCATATTTTGCCCTTTCAATTTTGCCTGTCTACATGTTGGCCGCGAAAGTGAATCTGACAGCTTCGGATTCTTGCTTTATCCGCCTACTTCTCCGCCTTCTCCTGAACGTGTCGGGGTCCTCGGATCGTTGCACCATAGGTGTTCCCGTTTAAATTTCGGAATACAAGCTGAGAATGTACTTGCACACCTTCTACACCTCTCCGTAATTGGCTTGCGGTTTCATGGCAGTCAATTTCGCTGATACTGGGCTACCGCTGGGGATTTCGTTTGAACACTGTAAGCTTGGCGAGTTTGACATGCATCGAGGGTGGCGGCTCTCGCACAGCCGAGGCCACTCCTTTAATATCCGAACCGGCTTATATGGGCATTTTTATGTCGCAGTCCTCGAGTTTTCAACGTGTTTTCTGGCGTTAGAACCTCCCTTTTACGGAAGCAAGCGGCAGAGAAACGGGCAGAACCACCAAAAAAAGGCGGTTGCATTGGCAGCCATTAGCAAAAGACGATAGGAACTCACGATAATTTTAAGAGCCCAGGAGTTGTCACCTGAGAGAGAGAACCGCCCGTTGTGCAGTGTAGAATATACACGCTGGACGTTTTAGGAACCCCAAAAGGGACTGCTGTGTAGCTACTAATCTCCGACGCAGAAGGGTCCAGGCGAGGCAATGGAACGTCGAAGCCCCTCCCGGACTGGTGTGCTGTACTTAGCGATGTAGGCTCCTGCCTATTCTCCCTACTTTCAATCAACTTCAATGAGGAGTCCACTGATGACTCACAATCGCTGTTTAGCGCCCAGAACCATTCGAGGTGCCATCATTGTCTTGGCGCTAATTCCTCGGGGGATCCCATAAATAGAGTTACCATCAAAAACATACGGCTACTCTGTACACAGCCTTGGGAAGCTTGAACCACACTTCCATGAGCTGGTGCTGTGGACTTGGCAAGCTACAAAAGGCGAGGCTTTCATTCCGTCGTATCCACCCTTAACCCCTCGATTCCATAACCCTCTGTCATCTGTCTCCACCCTGACGATTGACTCCCATCCTTTTATAACGGATACTTGGGAGACTCCGTCTTAGCATTTAATCATCGACGACAGTCCGAACGTTTCGCGGCGGTAACTTGCACGGCCATGTTTGTTCCAGGCATCAGCACACCGTCACCCGAACGACGAACGCTTTGGCGTAGGAAAGGAGGAGGTGGTGGTGGGAGGGGCGGTGGAGGAGGGAGTAGAGGTGGGGGAGGCTCGAGTGGGGGGAGGTCGCAGTGCTGGGGTCTATCAGCTCCGGGGGGCACCAGCAGGGGCCTCTCTACTG
>JANDKE010000223.1:0-31609 GCA_027627275.1 Coprinellus aureogranulatus
TCATGACAACCTTAGGTTCACTTGTTGGGCTTGCGGCTAACTGCGGTCCAAGTTGGGTCCCATCGGGAATGCGGACGGAGAGCGTCGAGCTTGTACCGATGGTGAAGGTATTGGAGAGAGAGTCTGCGACGGGCTGACTGTTCAAGTCGTCGGACGGCTGAATGTGGGGAAGAGAAGATAAGATAAGGTCAATGAGCGATCTCATCTTCTATGTTCAAGGGAGTTGTCAACGATATACCTCCATTCACCTCACTCTCTCGTGTTCCTTCTCGAATTCAACCATCCTGCGTGCTACTTCAACCTGAAAGGACCCTGGACGCACGCTCGACCCCGGCATCGACAGCGATGAGCGAGGAAGCTAGTTTTCAAACTCAAGCCCAACCGAAGGACGCGCGAAGAGAAGAGAGATGGGCTATGGCTCAGTGAAGAAGAGCCAATGGACCGTTAAAGGTATCTGTACCCGTATGGCGAAGAGAAAGGACTGCCTAATTCACCGCCGAAGTTGAATAATGTGAATTGCTAGGGAAAGGCGACTGTACACGACGAAAGAGTAAAGCGCGGAACGTAAAAAGTAATTGAACCACACTTTCGAAACACCAGGCCAAAACGGACATCCCCGCACCCAGGCCACCCCCCTAAGATCAGCATCCTCAACAGGTCAAAGAATCCCGAAGAGGATAGTACCACCCCCCCCACCGCTTCTCCTACGTTCCACCACCACCGCGACGCCCTCGTCAATTAGCACCCCTAAAACCCACCCTCGGGCCGAGTTAACACCCCCCTCATGAGCATTTGCGGTTGCAGGGACCATTGGTTCAACGGGGTTGTCCTCAACATCCAGCTCGATATTCGTGGAGGCATCCCCTCGGTCAACCTCGTTGTCTGAGTCTTCACCAAAGCTGGAGGGTTCCGGCTCGTGGAGCACAGGAAGCGTGTCTGCGGGTCTGTGGTAGCATTGGCTGCTTCCCCCTCGTGCACTGTGAACACGGGCTGCTCCGATGGGGATGAGGCGTGCTGAGCTCGTCTGATTCGTGGTCGTACGTCGATTCTAAGTCTTTCCGAGCTTCAGACATCGAGGGGACCGGTGTTTCCTCGCTGGTCGTTCCTGCACCTTGAGTGAATACGGCTCAACCGATCGGTGCCAACTGAGATCCTGCTCACCTTTGTAGTCGCTCCGGGAGCTTGGATCCCAAGTTTGCCATCGCTTGCTTCGCCAGGACCTTCGTCGTCGCGATCTTCGACGTGAACGCGCGCTTCTGGGTACTGCAATACACGTAGGGTCAGTATGAATGGCCAAGACAAAGGTCAGAGTCTGTACTTACCTCTGGCGTTGCCTGCCTTCAATATCGCTCTCCCACCTCTCCTCCGCGCTGATTCTGGTATGCAGCTGGTCATGGACTTGGACCGTCTCTCATCCCCAGCGATTTCAGCCGCGGTTCCAAGATTGTCGTGGACCCGCCCGTGTCGAGGGTGGATGTTGCAGCGCAAATCAAACCAACCCAACCGTCCCTTAGATCGTGGCGTCGTGCAAACGTCACCCAAGGAGCCGACGTACCCCATACGGTTCAACTCTGTGGACCACGAAGCTCGCGCGTCGCTCCAACGTACACGCCCTCGAGGCTTCACGTCACGCCAAACCAGGCTGGGCTCGGGTGCCTGCAACGCTACCCGGAGCAATGGGAGGATGGGTACGATGCAGAGGGTCAGGGTCCAGCCTCACCGGGTGAAGGTACGAAACCTCCCTTGCCTTGGATTCAATTGTTAGGTCCTGACGAACTGTAGGATGGCGCATAGACGAACGTACCTTGCCGTCCACCCTTGTACCTCCATAGGCACTCCCGACCTCCGATTGTCACAGAGCTTCGCCACCCATGAGTCCCAAAGGCCACGAAGCCGAGTTCTTCTTCTACTGACTCGTTTCTGACAATCGGGGTACGTCCTTTATGATATCGGGGTCACGGTTCGCGTATGCCTTCCCGGTCTTCCTTACCCTATCTCCAGATACAGATACAAACGCTGGAAGAAGATGGGGCTAGCGAGTGGCCCAGTCGGCCGTAGACCTAACGGGATATAGTTTACTGGGCTTGCTTGTCTAGATACCATGCGTGAATATACCACTCACTTTCATCTATGAAACCGATTTGCAGCTCGTCGAGTGCTAGCGCTCTCTGTAAGCTAAAGGCTCGTCCGTGGGGTGCGAGGTTGTATGGCCAACGATAAGGAGGGATGTCCCCAGCTTGCTGACCACCATGCTGCTTGCAGGTGTATGAATGAGGGAGCGATCTACGTATTGTGTGAGTACCCTTGCACCGACAGAAAGGGAAGAGGACTGATGCGTACGACGATTTGCGTCCAGCCTGGTACCTCCAGACATCCGAGACGGACGGCGTCTGAACCCTAGGGTGAACCCTACTCGTCCTGGGTTCCGGGGATGTGGGGGCACACATAGTTTGTGGTAGACGTCCTAGAGGCACGTTGGAAGAAGTTGGAGGTACGCGGGAGTATGAAGGTATCGTATCTGGGCGTAAAAGTAAGTGTTCGTTTCGTCGAAAAGCAGTGAAGTGAGGGCTGACCACCCTCCGCAGGGAGGAATGTTGTGTTCAGCGACTAAGCATTGTCAAGAGCCTCAGGGAGTGATCCTGGGACCCTCCCCGTCGTTGACCACAGCCCTTGCACACTGCAGAAGATGAGCTGCACAAATGATTCGGTGGAGCCCATTGAAAGGTGCGCGCCAAGGGAGTGCTCACCATAGTATCAGCAATACTGACTGACCGTGGATTCGTTGGTCCAGCATCTTCTGTTTGAGTAGCACTTTCGGCTTGTGGGCGGTACGTTGTGCGTATCTTGAAGGGAAGGGGCGCCTGTGAGCTCTTGAAGAAGACGTAGTCGTTGGTCGAGTTGGAGCTATAGGTACGTTGTGGGTGGTTTCGTTGTCGTCGATGGTGTATGCTGAGGATCCTACCTTTCAGGATGTCGGTCTGCTGAACATCCTTTCGTCGTGGAAGGTCTGCGTCAGCCAGCTATCTCGAAGTGTATGTGGTCGGCGTCCTCGATATGTTCTGTTGAGGAGGGACGTGTCGAAGAGACAAAGAGAGCGTGCTTGTCGGCTCCCCCAATCGTACGCGGCTGGATGCTAGGTATGCGTGCCTACCTTGGCTCTAGGTTAGCCTCTTCGCCCGGAATGGATGTGCAGTAAGACTGACTAGACCAACATTCAGGTCGGGCTTTAGCTCCCTGCTCTGCGCCCGGCTGTGGGTTCCGACAGGTCGAAGAACGCGCTTTGGTTCGAAAGATCGCACACTTGCTATGTCTCTGAACGTCGCTAACCCTTCGCCTCCTCCGGAAGGTCGTGGTCTAGCCTTGACTGTACGATACCATTGAATGGGGCTTCTCAGCTAGGTAAAAAAAGTATACTCACCATGGATCCGAGCCGGCAGGATGAGTCGTCACGGTCTCCTTTCTCCCCTGCGCCTTCACAGACCAGAGCTGGCCACAACCCCTAGCGATCGATAGCTAGGACATGCCCGAAGCGCGGGTCGTATATGCCCAGGAATCGTTCGAAAAGTAGAGCTGTCGATGCGACGTGAGTGGCTTCATTGTCCTTGATTGCTGTGAACTAAGGATCCGCTTACCTAGTTGAAACCACAGCCGCTAGTGGCCTTTCTGTCTTGTATAACCTCTGCCAAGGGTGGACGGAAGTGCGTTTTGAGAGCACCTATAGTGGTGGGAGGTGTCAAGGACGTCGCTTGATCACCGCGCGACGCGGGTGGCACAAGGTTGGACGCCACATGCGCTTTGACGATTTCGGGTGAGCGCCTACTGCGTTACATATCTATCTGGGCACTCACGATAAGGCATAGGTTGACAGCGCGTACTGACGTGGTGTCCAGGGAAGATGTAGACCGCCGCGAACGCGTGACGTCGTAAGGGGAGGCGCGTGCTGTGCAAGTCCAACAAACCCCGAGAAGTGGTTTGGTTGATCTCTCGCACTTCGCCTTTCCTCACCCTTACCGCCCCTTCACTCCCCATACTCACGCCTAGCACTACTTGGCGCCTCAAAACCTTCAGCACAAGCTCAACGATGGCTCCTCCCAGGAAGAAGTCAGACGAGAAGAAACCCGAGAAGAACAATGGGCGGAGGACGAACCAGTCTTCTTCGCAAGCGCAAGCGACGACTTCCAGACCCCCTCGCAGAGCTAACCCCAGAACCCCTCCCACTCCACCTCCACCTCCTCCTCCTCGCTCACCCTCTCCTGAAAGACCATTCTTCGTAGCGAACGACTCACATCTCGGGGATCATCGACGCACGGACGTGATGCTCTGCCCACCCAGGACCCCGGGCGCTGGAGACGACGAAGGACCGATGGTGGATTGAATCAAGTTACACCCAGAGCTCCAGGAGGGTTGTCAGGAGATAGGTACGTGCTTTCTCATCGATCTACCGTCGATCCGTTTGGCTGACGTGTCGCACAAAGCGACATCCCTCAACTCTCGCCCCCGGCGCTCTTCACCACTCCACCAGGATTCAGTACCCCAGGTTTCGAAAGCTTCTTCAGAACACCCAGGCCTCAGGAGTACGTTCTTTTCCTTCCTCTTGCCTTGATCGTCTGTGCTCATGGGATTGACAGTGGCTTGTTCGAGTGGAACGACGACGCAAGCCCAGTCGAACGAGCCTCACAAAGGAACAGCAACAGTGGAAGCGCTTGTCGGCTCCCAGCTTACGTCTCCCCTCCTTCACCCTCCTCAAGGAACTCGCGAGGACCGTCAATGCTCAACCCAGCTCGACTCCGATCGTCTTTCCGAACGGGAACTCCAGCACAACAGCGGTTTGGGTATAACGCAGCCAGCGATGAAGGGAAGAAGAGAGGTCGATCGGAGAGTGACTCTGAAGATGATAAGCCGAAGGCGAATGAGTTGAAGAAGCTGAAGCTGTCGACTGCGAACATTGGAGCTACGAATGAGAATGACAGCGGAGAAAGGTATGCTTGTCTTCATCGCTCTGTATTCTCCCCTTTGACTAACTCCTTTCAAAAGCCCGCTTAGATCTGGAAGTACACCCCCAACGACGCCATCGGATTCAAACGACGCTGCTACTTCGGCCGCTCCCTCTCCAGCGCCATCCACCCCCTCCACCGAATCTTCTGGTGGACCTGACGGTGATAGTCAGAGGGACGAAGGTGCACTCGCCACTCAAGATGCGGGGCTCCCTCACCATCAAGAAATGGTGTTCCCCTCCGGAGTTCAGGATGCAGAGTCTCTTCCTACTCGTCGTCAGGGTGCGGGATCCCTCAATGCTGACGAGGCGGAATCCGAGTCGTCTCAGCCACTGGGAGGAGAGACTACGCATGACACGGAGGGTCAAGTGACCACTACAGAGGTCGAAACTCGCTCAAACGAAGAGGAACATACCGTGTCCAACGTCACCTCCGAGTTGACGGGACGTTCTAACGAGACAAACCACCAAGGACCTTCATCTACTACCACCACTGCCCCTGCCAACCAGACCAACGACGACAGCCACAGCAATTCCAGGAATAACGGCTCTGGCAATGATGTGTTGGAGGACCCTATCGTTCGCACCCTCATTTGCTTGTTGTCGACGGATGCGCAGCTTGCGTGGATGGATGCCAGTATCCAGCCTCGTTTGGGGAAGGAGGACCAGCATACGCTTGGACAGCTCTTGGTCCGTCGTAACCTGGTGCTTCAGGGTATTCGCCGACGTGGGGAGACTCCAGCGAACGCACAGCGTCCGGCTCAACCCTCGCCCTCCCAAGGGTTCACTCCTCGTGCTCTCCCAGCCCAGGTTGAGACATCCACTGGCACGTTCGAGGGTGTCGTGCGCGAACCAGCTCAGCATGAAAGTAATATTTTACACCCTGCTTCCAGGGAATCCTCGGCTTTCAATGCGCGGCATAACTCATCTTCCAATCGGTCAATTCACCATCTTCCAGCCCACGCCCAACGGGAGTTCCACTCGGCGAATGATCGGCAACCACATCCTCCCCAGTACGCTCCTAACGCCCAGGGTTACTCTCGGGCACCCGTCCCAGCGTATTCACCTCACGACCCCCAATCAAGCTTCCAAGTCAACTCACACTCTACGTCGGGTAGCGTTAATGGACCGTCCTCCACGCACAATGTGTCGACTTCGAGCCTTAGTCAACAGCGGGGAATGCAGATCCAAGGCTGGGATCACTCGTATCCTCAACTTTACCAGAATCAGAACCACGGGGTCAACGGTGCATCGGCTGGTAGTTCCGCTACCATACAAAACGTAGTTCTGCCATCCGCTCCCTCAAGCACTGCGCAGCAGCCTCCTAGTGCTAACTACCCCCCATCTCCGGCTCAGCCCACGCCCGAACAGCCCTTCAGCTGGTTAATTCCCTCAGAATTTACCTTTAAGCCCCGGTCTACCCCATCTGTTACGAGGAAGCCGAAGGGTACGCATCGCCCCAAATCCCGAAGCCAGGAAGCCCCTCCGCCGGTAGTTTCAAACCCAGGACTTCCTCTCGAGGACAAGACTCATATCTGGTGTGGACATACGAAGTCCTCTGAGGAACCGGACCCGGACATTGGGGAGTACATTACCACAAGGTGCACAACGCTCTTGCTCAGGGATAAAAACGCCATCGAGGAGCATTACAAGAGTTGCCACGGTACGAAGTGCAACTGGGTGGCCAGCTGTCCGCGGTCGTTTGGTATAGTGGGGAACACTTCTCGCCATATTTGGGGGATGCACGTCCTGGGGACGGATAGGAGGTGTGAAGGGAAGAGGTGTATCAACTCCCAAGCCGCTGGCAGCGATTGGTGCGCATTGGCGACCTGTACACGAATTGCGCCGATCCCTGCGAATGATCACCCCGGTATCTAGGCTGTTTATATGTTTTCTCTTGCCGCTATCTATTGTCGTCTCTTGCTTTGTATTGATTTTGGACACCCCCATTCCCTTTACTCCGCTGCGTCACCCCACTCCCACACTCCCGCTATCTATGCAAATATTCCTCTACCTACTCATTTCTCTGCTTCTATTTATCCCGTTCGATTGCATATCTCGTTGGAAGATCCCTCGCTACTATCTTACTCTTGTTGGTCGCCGTACCTATGTGGCTGGCATTCTTGTCGGGCTTGGAATATTTTGATTTTCCTCCTGTAGCAGTGGCAATTCGTTCGTAGTAACTCTTTGAATAACAAAATTCCTCGAAGCCCAATATCTCCTCCCTAGTGTACCCTTCTTCGTGATTAGTGATTGGTAGACGGTTAGGCGGCTGAGTCAGCCACTGGATCATGACCAGCACTGAACACGCCCCTTTGATTCGCTTCTTTGTCTCTTATCCAGCTTTCATCCTATCGCCTCCCTTCAGTCCCTAGCCATGAAGAATAACCTCGATATGCAGAAGGACCTCGATGTCCGGATCGCCCAACTTCAGCTCGAGATCTTGGACCTCAAACGCCGACGGAACGAATTATCCCTTATCTCCTCGCTCCCCGCCGATATCATGACGGACATATTCTCCTTCAGCCTCACCACGCTTGGTCCCGAGAAGAGATGGAAGCAACTCCCCGACTTCGTTCGGCTCAGCCACGTCTCACGCGCTTGGAGGGCATTCGTCCTTGACGTTTCTGGCTTCTGGGCGTTGATGCAAATACGGAAGAAGACGTCTCCTGAGCTCCTCGTGTCTCAGATGAGGCTGTCGAAGGAGGTCCCCCTGATCATTGAGTACTACAATCCTTCAAAAACCCCTCAGAATCTCGAGACTATCTCCAAGATAATCAGAGGTGCCTCAAAGCGACTGCGATCGTTGAGCATCTACGGTGAATATCCGGCTGTGCAGGGCCTCCTCAGCTTTCAATGGACCCCTGCGAGCGCATTGGAGACCCTCGAAATTCACGACATTGAACCTTTTGGATCGCGGCGCAGTCGAGGTTTACTTCCCGCCAACGTATTCAGCGGTAGCACTCCAAATTTACGACGCATTGTCCTCAGTGGCTACACTCTTCCCTGGACATCCTCCATCCTCGCCTCTCCACATCTAACTCACCTCGAGATGGGCTCCCAATCATTCCAACATGATGCGTGTCGGATAACACGACAATTCACGTCTGATCTACTTTTATTCCTATCAAAGTGCTCTCAACTCAAGACGCTTCGCCTCGAATTCCCAGGGACAGGTGGGGATATTGCGTTAGTCGACGTCGTTTGGACCCGAGTAGAGCTCCCAAGTATCGAAGAGCTCCAAATTAGGGCAGCCGATGCGACACCAGTTGTCATCCTCCTACCGCGGCTTTCAGTCAATCCAAACTTCAAGATTCTTCGGATCAGTGTTTCTGGTATACTGGGGTCGGTACCGATTGAAACTGCTGCAACACTCTTGGCCTTGAGAATGGCCTGTAGCACATGGACACCACCTCAGCAAATATCCCTCACGGCCCAAGATAACAACGATAACGGCGGTTTGGATTTGAAAGGATGGAGGACATCTTCATTATCCCCCAGCTCTTATCCGAACCACAATCCCATTGTACCTACACCTGCCTGGATTACCCTGAGAATCGTGCCATCCAAGCAGCATGCCCATGGTCCACCGCCCTTACTCATCGGAGACCCGACAGAGTTAAGCCAGCGCTGGTGGTTTTGTGACGTCCGGACGCTTTTCATGCACAATACCTTTCCGGCACCCGCATTCTGGGCTACGCTCGCGACACTCCCTCACCTCGAATTCCTTTCAGTGTCATTGACAGGCCAGCAAAACCCAAGCGACAACGACTTAGCATTTTTCGATACCTTGCAAGGAAAGGATTCGCTTCATAGGGATGGTCAGGGTGATAGTTCCAACATACCGTTCCCTTCATTGTGCACGCTCCAAATAAGCAGCAGTTCAATCCCCACTTCCTATGATGCCGACACTTTCCTCCAATGCACACTCCATTCCCTGTTAGGCAGGCGCAGTCGGATGGCCAGCATGCCACCCGGTCAACATCCATTGGACCTGGGTGAAGTCGCCTTCGTCAACTCCAAGGTGGAAATTGTACAAGACTCGTTGGAGAGTTTGTTGCTAGTGTCCGAGAAGGTTACCTGGCATACCAGTCACTCGGCTGGGTCACCTACCCATCCCATTCAGGCACTGCGTTCATAGAGTACGAGTCTCAGAATATTTGGTTGACAATGGGGTTCTATATGTAGCCAAGCACTCGTCGACACTGAACATAGTTTGATGAGCTCTAGGCGGGGCGTTCAGTACTGAGCAGAGCATTGACAGCTTTGAGAGCGTGGAATCGCAAAGAGATATTGGTTGGTACAGTTCGTAACATGATACAAATAAGACTAACCTACCGATACAAAGTATAGCGTATAGATATACATACACTAGAATGATACATCCGGTTGAACAACGAGCGGTGGTACAAAGGTGACGGTTATGACAAGAACATGTCAAATGTCCAATGGACTTAAGATAGAAAACTGAACCCTGACAACCAGGTCCACCGACGATACGGACACCATAGAGCTCAGGCAAGCCGGGCCTTCTTGGCTCCATGCACACCTTCACTAGTGCCCTGAGTGCTCCCGCTCTCCTTCTCATGTTCCTCCGCAGTAGCCCAAGAAAAAGCTCTATGGCAAGGAGAGTTCGAATCGGGTTTGCAGAAATCATCTCGACCATCTGCAAGGCGACGGCACTTGGCAGCCTCACAGAGCCTTTGGTCTCCAGGGACGGAAACATGCATTTGCATGATGTGATCCGCCAGCTTCTCCAGGCCACGCCTGTTACCGCAGTTGAGGCCCCACGGACATTTGTTCATCTTCAAATTCCCTCCGTTTTCCAACTTTCCTGAATGCTTCCCAAGGATGTGCTCCATAATATTGTCCCTCTGTCTTGGAAGGACCTCACCGCACTTTACGACCACTTTCGCCTCCCCTCCCTTTGGGTAAACAACGACCTCCTCGTTGTCTTTTGGGACGCCGCAGAGTACGAAGGCATGGGGTCCGAGGTCGGGGTCTTCTTCTGCCCTACCTCGTTTCTTTCCCTTACTGTTCTTCTTCGCAGCTTTCAAGCTCTCCCACTGCTGAAGTTCTTTGGATCGACTATCCGCTGATGTCGAGCCCGAGGCTGACTGGCTAGTCTGGGACTGGTGTTGTTGGGCTCCAGTTTGAGTGGCGTTGTCGAGGTTGGATGACAACGGCGACTGTGAATTCGTCTGGATCGGTGCCCAGGTGATTGTTTGGTATTCCTGACGATCACTGTGACTTTCTAAGGCTTCCTCGGTAGCCCTTGGTGCCGGTGCGCTGGAAGTCTCTGGGTGAACGCCAGAGTCGGCGGAGGTGACGTGCTCTGGGGTAGCTTGGTGCTCGAGCTCGGACGGTTTGTGGGAAACCATGGTTATCCTGCCGGAGGATTGTCCAGTTGACGCGACGGACGTAGCTTTATGGGTGCTTTCAGTTCTGATATCCTCGTTGAAATCGCTGGAAAAAGCCGCTGCAAGCTTTTGGGGGCGTTCGAGGGTCGCGGGGATTGCGGGAGTTGTGCATGTGCCCTCATCATTGTTTTCGACCACCTGAGGGTCGTTCTGTGGGTCCGCTTCAGGGCGCTCGTTCTCCTTACCAGGGAACTGCTGTCCTTCAGCAACTTGGTCTTGGGGAGCGCGCTGGTTATACAGGGTGCTTCTGAGATCGAGCGGTACTCCCGAAATATCATATCGACTGGGTCTGCGGACAAAGATGAGATGCTGGGTGTATCAGGCCTGTTTTGATTTTGCGACGCACCCATATTGCCCGTCGTCGTCGTGTTTAAGGGTAGAAGGTTCAAAGGCTTCATCTTCAGTGTATAGCCACTGGAGGGCACATTGGAGCTGTCGTTGTCGGCCTCAGCCTGCTCAATCTGCCAGTGTTCGCGCTGCCTGCCACACAGTCAGCGCCTCGAGTGCGAGAGGAAAAGGATAGTGCACTCACTGCCTAGCACCTCCATCGTATTGAAGGACCCCACTATCCCTATTCCAAGTCCTCATAAACTCTTGCAGCTCCTCGAACAACAGGTCCCCGGATTCCAAACGATCCATCATTCTAATGTACTCGTCGTCCATCTTCATCCTCGGTAACCCGTTGTACGGGATCATCTTGATGTCGCATCCCAGCTCCTCAAAGAACGAGACGGCGACTGGGTCGTCTACCGCTTCAGCTACAAGGAGCCTCCCAAAAGATACGGTCTCATGAAGCCAAAACCCCGTTGAGCGATTGTAGTACTGGCTCGTCGGTGGCCCATTGCCGATCGCCTGTTCCGCGCCACTGAGTGGCTCTTGCGCCGCCATTGCTCGAGATCAAGGTGGATGGAGAGTAGAGCGAGCGGTACACTCAATGGATGTGAGTGAATGGGGTGCGATCTACGAGAGCGAGACGTTGAACTTGCGCGACGCGGTCCACCGAGCGGGATATCTTGTGACACTTGATGGTTTGATGGGGTAAGCGTCCGCGGGACCTTCAAATTCGGGGGAAGTTCGGCGCTTCCTTTCTTTCAGCCCTCATCGTCGGTCAACCGGCGAGCCTGGTAGGAAGGTTTTTAGTCAGTAGCGTACAATAGAATTTCTGATGATGGACGCACTTCGATTTGGGGTCCAAATGTAGATCTAGAGCCCCTTGAACTGAGCACAATTCGGGAGCGCCGTAATCAAAACCGTATAGCCACGTCCGTAAGTAGCTTGAGAATCGGTGCGCCTCTTGCAGGCTGGCTCATAACGAATCTACATCGCTCTCATCCCCATACAGTCAAGTCGTTGAACTCCAGCATCGAGGTGGAGTCTTTGACGAAAAAATCCCGATGCGAGTCCTCGAAGGTGCACTGGCAAATCCTTCATCTGAGTCTCTCATTTGAAAGAGTCTCTCATTTGAAAAACGTTCAGTATTACGAGACAAAGGTTTGATATATCGGAGAGAAAACCTTACTGAGAAGAACTTAGAACCACCTTCATAGGCACAAGTTCCGGAGCAGCAATGAATCATCCAGAGACGGCACAGAGTGAAACGGCCGACTGTATTCGCTTCGTGCCTTCTTACAAAGCTGGATGGGAGATAAGACCTTTTCAGTACATACTCGAGCTCAAAGACAAGGAATAATAATCGAAACGTACCCATCTATACATGGCCATGAACAACGCGACAGACGAGGGAGTTCTCCAATCAATTTCGCGAGTAAGGGCAGGTCGAGGTTACGGTCGACAAAACACGGCGCCAACCGCAATTTGTGTCAAAATAGAAGAGCATTTCATGGTATACTTCACAAGCAAAAGTAGTGAAACAGATATAGTTGACATGCTCGTCAAGGCGACTTTAGAATAGACCCCAGGCTCAAAGAAGTTCCTTGAGAGATGGATAAGGGTTCAATTGCTCGCTCGGCTATGTGCAGAAATAACTGAGGACTCCGCAACCGCGAAGAATACCGCAGTTTCCGCACTTGGATGTTGAAATCGAAAGGCATCCCGCTCAAGAGCAGCAGCAGCAGCACTCTCCTCGAGCAAGCTCCCAACACGGACAGGAACGAAGCCAGGCGCTGAATTTAGAGGAAACCGAGGTCATGTCTTTTCAGAGTCTTGGAGAGGATGGACGCAATGACACATCGAGGCGATTGACGATCTTCGTCCTGCCAGAAGCTTCCATGAACATACGCCGTATTGAGTAACGACGGTCACGCACCCACGACAATCCTAACCACGGGGCAATCTATATGCGCTTTCCATCGCCCAAAATAACACGATCTCTGCTTAGCATCCTACACATACTCAGCACGCCGATAGATGCCCCCATCGCGGTCTTGAGGAAGACCGTATTACGGGTACTCTCTGGCGGACATGCAAAACGCATGTCGCTTGTACCCATCGATGAACGCGCTCAGCGGTCGGTAGGCTCCCAAAGTTGGCTAGGTGGAGGAGCTCGAGAGGTGAACAAGCTGCATCTCTTGCATGCGTAGCCAAAGAATAGAAGTCTGCTGAGGGAGAGACCAGCCAAAGTCGCTCGAGAGAGTTGGAAAGGAACAAGGACAGTCTGATTGCGCAACGTGTCCTCCGGCCCGCCACCTATCAACGCCAACTTCCAGAGAAAAGAGCACCTCTTCAGGGATTCGAAAGCTTAGCTCGGGACTCAGCCGTCTGTGGACCGCGTTAATTAGTCCCTCGACGCGTGACGTCAGAGAAACGACGGATCAGCAGGGTCTCCGTCGTCTAAGCGCCCAAGAGGTCTCCGTGTTTGGAGCGGAAGACCAGGGGATCGAAGGTATGGTAGATTGCCTGGAAACGTACGCCAAGAGCGAGGAAGCAATGTAAGTACATGTATGGGTTAGAAAAGCAGAAGTGAGAGTCGTGGCAGTCGTCAGGTTATACGAATCTGGTAGGTAGGGAAGGATAGCAAGTTGAGTCAGAGCGGGGAAGGGGCAGCAAGTACAACCGTACAATGTAGCGTACAAACATGCAAACGGCA
Organism: Coprinellus aureogranulatus; assembly: GCA_027627275.1. NCBI lineage: Eukaryota > Fungi > Basidiomycota > Agaricomycetes > Agaricales > Psathyrellaceae > Coprinellus > Coprinellus aureogranulatus. Next base: position 13,460 of record JANDKE010000223.1, read on the forward strand.
AAGATAAGACCAAAGTCGACGGCCAGAACCACTAACGAATGAAAGGATATAGGCCGTTTCATCGACGCACTGCGAAAAGCCCTCCCGTCGAGCATCGCATCCGCCTCCCTCGTTCAATCATCCTCTGCCTATCCTCCCCCTAAACGCTCGCATTCTTCGGCAACGGTTCAATATGCTCACACTGAGAGCTCCCACACCACCGACTCCCCTGCTTCTGCTCAAGCTTACACCCCTTCCCCTCACACAACCTCTCCTTCCCCTTCACATGCACCTCATAGATATGCTTCGCCAAATTCTTCCCCATCTTCCTAACCTTACAGCTACTCCCCCAATTACACTTCTGGTCCGACGTAAACCACTCCATCCTGTGCACCTCCCGATAATGATGCTGAATGGCGTCTTGACTTCGTAGAATGAGATGTCGACACCGTTTGTGGAACCATAGTCCGCTAGACTCGTCAAAGGAGGTTTTGTCGTCTATTCGACCGCACCAGATGTACGTGTCTTGCTTGACGGTTGCCGGAGGCGCTGGTGGAGGTCCGAGTTCAGGTGCAGGTGGGGGGCTGGTGAGCCTGGATCCCACTCATGTACGCAGGCAGTTCAGGGTACTGGTTCGCGGTAGGGAACTGCAGCGTAAGCCCGGCCCTCCCACTCGGAAACTCCTGACGAGGCACAACCGGCTCAGACCCAGGGAAGTCTCCATACGAGAATACAGGGAACTCCCCTCCAGGCGGAGGCGGAGGGTAAGGCTCCCCATATCCAGTGGGATTGTGGACTGGACGGCACTGGTAGGTGTGAGGGAGACCCGGTACGGGGAGGATGCTCCATTGCGGTGGGTGGGCGGGCTGTTGCCAAGGATGACTTGGAATGTTCACGGTATGCCAGCCAGAGGGAGGATTCTGCACAGCCACCTCTTGTGAGGTGCTTGGAGGGGCGGGCGCGTGTCGCGGCGTGTAACTGGGAGCGAAGGTCGTTGTGTCGAGTTGAAACTGAATTTCCATCGCTTCTTCTGCCTATCGTTGCTGAATTTTGAAGGGAGAATGAGTAGATACTAAGTTGAGCGTGCCCTTGGCGATGAGAGGCGACGACGAAAGACAATGGTGGTGGTCGAGGTTGAAGAGCTGAGTGGCTCAGATCAGGTTCGATATGGGTTACGTCAGCGCCATCAACAAACCCGCCTTTCCCTTGTGGGGACGGTTCGGCGGGAAAAGACGCTCTCTGGCAGTGGGAGGTGGCCAGAAAGGGTGGCGAGCGGTGCGGAAGGTTGATCCAGCCGGGATTTGTGAGGCGGGGAGGGCGACACAATCATTCGACCGGACCCAGCGTTCTTCAGTTGACGACCGTCTTGTTCCTGCTGGCTTGGAGACTCCTTGTTCCTCCACGCTCCTTTACGACGCTTAGGTGCTTCGACGAAATGTCAGTTTGGGCCTTGGGGAAGCCAGAGGTGCTGCGATATGTTTTCCCTCGGATGTGGACCATGGAAAGCCCTACTACCGGGTTAGGTACATCGCGACAAAACGCAAGATTAGGACTCATACCTCTATCCACGCTGAATAAGACGGATTCTCTGTCCGTCCCTGGTCCATATTGCTGCTACTGGAGGTTTTCGTTGGCCGAAGTGTAATATACCTGAACGACGTATCCGTCAGCGTCTAGCACTCGAAAATATCCCGCTTTCACATACCCTAGGTGTCTGATATCCCTCTCGAGAGCGGATACTTTGAAGTGCAGTAGCCCGCTCGCCACGTCCCGCACGAAGCTATGAGAGGTGCGTAAGGCGGTCGAGGCTTAGAGTCACAGTACCACCACGGAGAAGCGCCCCGTCGCAACCAGACAATAAACTCTTGACTCGAGAACCCTGATCCTCCCGCGTCCTCCAGTGCCCCTTGGACGTTCCTCTGCTCCTTGAGTGCCGGTATACGATTTCCGGCTAGGTACGCTCTTCGTTTCCGGACACAGGGAAAGGTATTCCACACGAAGGCGCTACCCAGAGAGTCGATAGGGTATCGAATTCGACAGCGGGCAAAGCCAGAGCGTAAATCTAGAATGATTTTCACCAGTTCCTGGGGTGGAAAGCTTTCAGGAGAACGCCAGGCGAAGAGAAGATGTTCCCGGGCGCTCTTCGTGAGGCGAACCTGGTGTGTCTTCATATACCACTGGCGTTCCAGAACCGTCCGCTGTGATGGAACGGAACCATGAGTACTGGGTAGCCATCGTCATGGTCGAGTAACACGCACAATTCATTTCCATCCACCCTTTATCTCTCCAGGGTATCTTTGACCAGACGAACGAGCGCGGTCTTGACGTCGTCTCCCTCAGGCTACATGGCTACTCGACTCCCAATTCCACGGCGACAAGATGAATGGAGTCGGTCGGTGGTGTTTGGGAAGGAGACGGGATGGTGGGTCGATTAGGCCCATAAAGGGTCAATATCGTGTCTAGGACTTGCAATACACGTTGAAGGTGCCATTAGAGAGAAGAGAAAGGCATGGAAGGCAAGCTAAGGGTCAAATCCAAGTATGAACATGGCAGTCAAGAGCAAAGCCACGGCGGCGTCCCGTTCCAGCCTGCTATCACCGTTTGGTCCTGAAAATGATGAGCATTTGACCAGGAAAATACGTTTCCGGCCTTGATTTGGCCCAGATTTGGTCGATGCTTTGATTGGAAGGAAATCGGGTGAAAACCGTGGCAGGAGGAATTTCAATGGCGCAGCCGTCCCGAGTCAGCCTCCTCACCCGCCATTCCTGCTCTTCTCGCCTCCACCGCTATCCACTCCCAGGGGACAAATTTACAGGGGAATACCTACGGTACCGCTGCAGAGGCTTGCCTTCAGAACGGATTCTGCAAATTTCTCCCAGCTTTTCCGACAATTTTCTGGGACCCTCAAGGCCGCAGGTGGNTGCACAAAACAACGTGAGCCACGGGAAGATTGGAGGGCGATACGGACAGTACGATATATGTGCCTGGAGGTCCTGGAACTCCGGTATGCTTGCTCGTTCGTTCGTTCCCCCTGCGAGAATTTCGCCTCCCCTGTGACCCACCTTTCAAGCCGTTGAGCTCGCCGAAACCCCTCCAAATTCTATCCGCCCCAATCCGGTCCTCTGTCACCCGCCTTTATTACCGCCATACCACTCCTCTGGCAACGCTCTTCCCTTCATGCCCGACGATTCTCTTTCGGAATTTCCTTCTGAGTCCCGATTCTCATCATCCTCCTACTTCCTTTCAGCCTCCCCTTCCCTCCCTCCATCTGTCTCAAGCCTGCGAACCTTGGACATTCATCTTTCATTCTGGAAATTGCTGTTTCTCTCGACGGCGGACCTACGCTTCGTTCCAGCCCTCGTACTCTCCTCGTTGGCTCTCTGCACACAAATTCCAGAGCGGGCACAGCCTTAGACGCGCCTGTGATGCCCCCGAAGGCGGATCAACCGCATGCGCACCTTCCTCCACAGCGCAATGTTGGATTCTGGCTGGGGTGTCGAACACTAGCAACGCGCGGAAAAGCTCATTGTCTGCGTCCTGACTTCTCTTCCGGTCCTTAGCAACTTTCTGTCCTCCCTTTATGTTCAACGCACCTCGGGTGAGGTGACGACATTGATCTTAAGCCTAACACTACATCTGCTGGCGGATGGACATCTCCTTAAAGGTGGGGACAGTCGCAACCAGCAGGATACGGTGCCGAGTCAGCAGTGGTTTTTTCACGGGGTTTCCTCTCAGGCTGGCTCGGGGGTGGCGACTCGCAAGGGTTTCCTCCTAAGAACTTTACACACACACACACACATCCAAACCCCAAACGAGCGCCACAAACTTCGTCGCTTCAGAAAGGGTATTTGGGACATGGGGAGGCGGTGAAACCAAACTCCAGAACGCAATCACGGGTTCCCACCGGGCGGGGTGGGCTTCGAGTCTGAAATCTCTGAATTCCGCCCTCAGCCCCTCCGTCCGACTAGGGCTGGGGGACCAATCCGTTGCAAATTCAACTAAGCATCGACACCTCCTTTCGCTGACAGTCCTAAAATCATCTATATCGATTGTACGATGTGCAGATCGTAGGGACACTAACCGTGTTCGCCTTGCTCGGTAGGAGGAGAGACGCCGCCAAACTTCGCTTGCACCCGACCGTTTACGACGCTTTGAGTAAACACCAGAACGGGGAGGCCATTTGGGGATCCGCCTGCGGGGAATCCTTTGTCACAGACTCACGGCACCGTACCTGAACGAGGTAGAGCAGAAGATATATAGCTTTGGAAGTGCGACCCATTGGACTGAATGCTGAAACAGCGGACTTGGTCTCGACAGATTGCAGTCGACGCTAGCGAAGGAAGCCTGGTGTTCAAAGCGGAAGCGATATCTCCTACGCCGACCCACATAGGCTTGACCTTGAATGAGAGACATAGATGGATTATGATACATAAAATACAATTGGGATGATTGCTGCTCACGAACTCCACGCCGAGTAGAAGTGTACGATGAGCAGCAGTTCATTTCCCTTGAACTGCTTCGAAGCACAACACCCAGAAACCCCCTTCCGTCGCCTGATCGACACACTGATACCCCAACGTCCAGCATCTCAAGGTCCACCGCCCACCAATACGAACATCTCACAGTACACCCCTAACTCCGGCGCCCTAAACATAGAGCTGCCAAGGCTCCCTGTTCTCCCAGATAGGAGCTATATGTTCGCAGTGGGCCGACGAGCACCACCTACTCCCCCATCACCCTCTCAACTTACACCCCTCCCCTCACACAAGGCTTTCTCCCCGCCCAGGTGCAGCAACATTGCTATCTCTATGGCTCGAGGTGATAGATTGGCTGCTTGGTTCCGGTCCGACATCCCTGGCTGCGGATGCGATGGGATTTAATCTTTGCTACGCCTCGAGGACTTCCCATCATGCTCATGATCTCCTCCCTTTGCTCGAGGGCGACATCATCGTCTTTATTCGGGTCTGGTTATCCGAACCGTTGCATCCGCGGCCTTCTTCCCCGATTCTCGACTGGGTCGACTCGTTCTTCGCTTATTTGATTCCGTGCTTGCGCGCTTTCTCGCATGATTGTTTTGGTTTTTGTTTGTAAAGTGTAGCATATTCTTTCATTGCTTTCATGTCCATGTCTCTTGAGGAGATCTTAGCGATGCGTTCTTGGGCTTTTTGGTTGAACCACCCGTGTACCTTTGTGCACCTTGCATATTTGCTTGGTTTTCGTTTCCGTGTTCGCCCCCGGTCGTGGTCATTGAGGCTTTTTGCTTTATTCTCCCATCTGGTCTTTTGCTTCGTCTCCTACCTCCCTCTGATGTACTGAAGTGTGCAAGCACCATACTCCACCCCGCTGATACCCCGGCTGTAGAACAATATCAAGCTGAACTCGTAATACGTGTATTCCTTCTCCTGCTTCTTCCCTGAAGGTTTCGTCGATTGAACCGCTTCATACCGCAACTCGTACCTGGTTCGTCTATCTTTATTCTATCAGAAACACGCTTGCTTTCTTCGTTGGTACTACCTTGCTTCGACTGCCTTGTATTTTTACTGCGTTCAATTTACCGATGTACTCGAGCCTCAGCTCATGTTGCTTCGCTTCAACTAGCGCTCCTCCTCTTATACGTTCCTGAAGTGTCCGATGCTCGTATCAGTGACAGATTCATCACCCTTGGGTGTTCCACCCTGCTGGCCTCCACAAACGCTCATCATTAGTCCCTTCGCGTTCCGCCCATATCCTGGCTCACGCGCTCACGGACGCAAGCCTGCCCTCAAGCCTCCTTCGTTCCACGTCCTCTGTTACGACCTTCGTCTCTTTCTTGTCGGTTCACACCATGAGCATCCGAACTCCTTGATTTTTCTCACTGCGCCTTGCTACGGCAAGTGCCTGTTATGCCTCAAGATACCTCAATGTCTGCCAGGCTCAGGCTCAATGCTGGTTTCCTCGCCACCTTCCTCGTTCCCTTCAGTTCAACACAGGGCCGACATTACGATAAACTTTTGTGGCGCTGAAGATACCTCCATGCCTTGCGCCTCACTGCTCCATAGACATGAAACCATTCCAACCGGGAGATGTCGGAGCCAATCCCGACCCTAGAAGGTGCAACATCCACGTAAATCAAGCACCCTAGCTTCTCCCCAGCGTCCGCACCAATGCCACCAAATCTTTTCTGCATCTCTAGGATGAGGCTGGACGCGGTTGGATCCATGTTCCACTCGATAACACCGGGTTTTCCCTCTAACAAAACCATTCCCGCACGCTAGAATGTTGACACTGCTGTAGCACTTTTCAGGGTCGCGGTGATACTTCTTTCAGGTCATTCGGGACGCTGCTTCTTCCTCTGGCTAAGTACTGCATGGCGTATACTGCGGGGCTGACTGGCTATGTTCATGAATCATTCCAGGGGCCGCGGCACTAAGTCACCTTCACTGGGTATAGTAAATAGAATCGGTTTTGTCGATCGCTCACAACCCTTTTCTCACCACTTCCCTCCCAGTACAGCAGTAAGGAGTCACCCATGTCCAGAGTAGGCGGACGCCTAGACTTGATTGTGCACAATGCAAATGACGAGGAACGCGCTGTCAATGTATCGTTGACCGCCTCCGCAACATCAGAGCACCGAGGCTTCGAAACGCAAAACCTCTCGGAGTACCACAGCTACAAGATGGGAACTGTGTAGCTCTCGTGAAAATCCAAGAGTCCCTTGGACGAGGAATAGTCCAGCATTGATACTACTTTTATTGACAACTCAGGCACGGCCCATTCGAGCGCATCACGGTCCCAGGGTCATCTACAGGACACAGCCAAACCACTCGGCAAATGGTGACTAGAAGGTGGCCTCCGTAAGCCCGTTTGTAAACACCTCTGGTTTCTGCCAGTGAACATGACGAGAATATGCGACTTCATCATGCCTCTCCGTGCAAGCCTGTAATTCGCACCCCTCTGGAACTCCTGGAAGTATGATACGAGCATCACACCGCCGACTGCCCTCAGGATTAGCCTGCAATTTTCGGGGTGGCGATTGGGGCAAGCCCACATGAAGAATTGACACACTGAATTCGCCAACTGTTATACTTGTCGGTCCCGGGTTGCGAATGTAGCCGCTCCCACTGCCACAGCTCCTGCCTATGGTATCGCCGCTCATGCTGTCGACAGCCCATCGTCAGTTCCAACCGATGTCGCTGCAGCTAGCGGAGTATCGGGCTAGTCAAATGCTGACCCCGCAGATAGCCCGGGAGGAGCGTTAAGTGAACAGTGCATGCTCGCCTTACCTAAAGCAATGGATCGTAGTCAAATTCCTCCTCGGTGTCTTGCGAGGNTGCTTTGGCCAAAGTTGGCGAGGCCGTCATCGTCGCCGAAGAGGTGGTCGAAATCGAGGTCCTCGTTTTCCGCGGTGACGAACGACAGTTCCGAGTGGTGGGAGAAGGGTGACTCGGAGTTGCGGAGGGTGTCTTTAACCGTTTGCACATGGCGGAAGTGGGCGATGTCCCTGTCGTCNNNNCCGAAGAAGTGCAGTTCACCGGGCTCTGGAGCGGGAAGTAAGTACTGTGTATTGCATCTTCGGCTGCATGAGCATTGAGTGATATTCAAGTGATGTTCATCAGCATTTGACTTAAGAGAGGATAGGTGTGGACGTACCATACTTTCCAGCCATTGACCTCATACGTCCCGAGCTTTGTTGGCCCACATTTTGGGCACAACTGCCTGAGTTCCTTGTCGACTGCATTTTGGACAAGCATACTCATTACAAGCCGCTCCTGCCCACTGACAACGTTTTTCCATCCATTTCTCGTGATTACTGTTCCCCCTCCTTGCCCATCAGCGCGAGCGATGCTGTAACGCTCCTCACGGACATAGCGCTCTCCAATCTTCGACTCAAAATGCTTCACCAGTTGGTGGTGCAGATCCTTATTGATGCAAGTCAGAGTTTGGCAAGGCAGGAAAGCGTAGCACCCACTTCATATGTCGAAACAAGGCTCCAGGGGAGTGTCAACGTCTCTCCCAACGCATCGGTGAGAATCAATGCGTTTGCACTGGTGTAACCCGTAACAGGGGGCAGATTTCGCAATATTTGGTGAAATTTTGCTTCGATTCGTTGAACTAGACTTCCCTCAGCACGGCCTCGGCTATGAATAAAGAAGACATGTACACACGCTCTTCAGGATTGGAGAAGACCATGTTTCCGTGGACGTGGTTATAGGTCAGCTCGCTGACGGAGAAGTTGCTGCTGCCGCAAAATAGCTGTGGCCCTGTGCCCTGGAACTCTAAACTGAGTTAGAAGGTCAAAGATGCTGGAAACATCCTTTGTGTATCCTACGGACGTACCATTTCCCAATAGAAAGCCTCTACGAAATAACGGGCGCCCCCCTTGCTGTGATCTTGCGTCTGGTGTGAGTTTTCTATCGCGACCAGCATGGATCTGTCCAGAGGAAGCGGGTCTCTCTTCTTCAGCCGTTTGGTGCCGCGGCTGCGAGAAAGAGTTATCTATCTGTCTGACAGAGGAGTCGCCCTCTTTGACTTTGCGTTGGCGTTGCCTTGTTGGTGTTGGTGTGCCATTATCCTGCCAAGGTCGCGCTCGTTCAATCCTCCGTACGGGAGGCAAGTGCGGCTCAGTTTCATGGATCGTCTGGCTTGGCCTGGGGGAACGGTCATCTGAATTGGCGCCTGTCGCAGTTGTGGGCCTTCGGAATGGAGAGACCGTGAGCTTTGACTTGTGCACTCTAGCGGCGGTAACACCGCCGGCGTACCTTGAATATGGGGTAGCCAGCCTATATGCCGAGCGTCGCTGGATGCTTTGCGACCGTTGTGGTATTCTTCCCTTTCTTTGCTCTTGAGAGCTGGAGTACATATTTAGAGCGGGCAAAGAGGTAGAGGAGTACGGCAAGCCAAGCGGGGGCGCGAGTAGACGAGGAAGCCCCGAGGTCAATGCCTTCAACTGCCCACCCGCTGCAGTGACACGAAAAAGCCTCGTTTTCACCAAAAGAATCATCTGCGTATTCCGGGACGAAAGCTGTGAATAGTGAGGTGATTCGACGGCTATTGCACAACAGTGTGCGCGGTCACAGGGGCAGGAGTGCCACATTTGACGATGAAATGAAAGCCCGTCGAATAAGGTAGAGCTGGCCGTCTCAAAAGTTGCGCTGACCAGGAACTTTGCGACTACCCTTTCAGCTTTCGCTATACTAGTACGAAAGTGCCTAGTTTGCTGCTCAAAAGTGAGAATTTGCTGCGGAAACCAATTTATATGTTGCGCCTAATCAAGTCCCAAACGGTCCGCCATACTTGCGCTTCACTGCTCCACAGACTGTAACCACTCCAACCAGGAAATGTTGGAACTAATCCCGGTCATAGAAGCTGCAACATCCAAGTAAATGAAGCACCCTAGCTCTACCCAGCGTCCGCCCCAATGCCACCAGCTCCCTCCTGCGCCTCTAGGACGAAACTCATCTTGATGAGACTTATGTTCTACTCAATGGCATTGGGTTAACCCTCTGATAAACCCGTTCCTATACGCGAGAGTGTTGGCATTATTGGGGTACGGATGATAATGGTACGCACCCTCACTCCCATATCTCTGGGTAAGCCTGAATTGAAGAGCGTTTTACGAATGTAGAGCCTAGGAGGACAGAGCTCGATCTCGCGGAAGAGAGGAACGTCCAGATGAACGATCTAATGAGGTGTGTCGCGCAGATACTCGACGATAAGGACCTTCACTGCCCTTGACCTACAAGACCTGCGGGCACGCCTATCCCCTTTGTCGCTCCCTCGTCGTCGTCCACAATGCCGGGAGTGAGTTGTACAATCGTTGTGTCTCGTCATTCAGCCCACCTTGATCCAATAGAAAGCCTCTTCGAGACAGTGGTCCTTCTTCATCTTCTCGGATCCCTGGTGTCAGCTCATCGTAGTTCTCTAACCCTGGGCCGCTACACGCAAGTGAACATGCGTTAAAGGCCGCGTGTCGTCGGCTGTCGTAGTTTTCGAGAGAGAGCTTATGATGTACCCGTACTGAGAGCCGGGCAATCGCTGAAACAGTTTTTCCAACGATGCCTGGCTGAGGGGAACCAGTACGCCGCGCGGGACGCCGGAAGAACGTCAGATCTACCATGGTTTGACGAGGCGAGGGGGAAGGAAGTGCAGTGAGTTAGAGGATGGAAACCAACCAGTAGCACTACCCATTGTGTGTGTCCTTGTTCTTGCAGAATTGTGGGCGTACATATCGCACGGGGTTGCCTCATGGCAAGAGCGGCGATAGGTCGCAGGTACAGGCAGTGGCTAATATCAATGCTGCGGGACTTTGCGGCAGTCACGAGGCCAGGCTTGCTTTGTTTATTCTGTGTCGATACGACAAAGGCAGGAGTGTGGGTGGATGTGGAGAATAGGGATTGATGGGGCTCTATGCTCCCCACAAGAGGGCTTACATAGGCAGTGGACCACTCGGTGGGGCTGTCCTCCAGGAGGGGAGAAGGTACCGCACCAAAAAAGCGGTCCTTGAAATCATCTTGAACAGGACTGTCGCCCTCTTGAGCAAGGCATTCCGCATCATTCGAATGAGCCATCCTCGTCCCAATCCTTAAGGAGGCTGCCCTCCTCTGGGAGGAGGAATGCCACCGCGCCGGTGAGCATAGGAAGAAGTCTTTGCACAGCAACAGGAGGCTAGGAAAAAAGAAGTTGAGATGAATAGCGGGAAAGGAAAGAGCGTAGACGAACCGACACACCGCAGGAGGCTCCCGCGCAAGGAGAGAAAACGATGCGCCCGGATGATTTTGAGGTTTAGCAAGGACAGTGGCCAATAACGCTACATTTGGCAAAGCTGCGACATGAGGAGGCCTCACCCCAGGCACCGGGGCGGATTCTAGTTCCAAGATCGTGACCCTAAACCTTTACGGAGGGTTGACAGGCTATTGTATGGCAACCTGTCGGCCGTAGCTGCCGTGCGGTATGTCAAGAAGAAATGAAAACCTGGCGACGTGTACTGCACCCGGTTAAGCGCCTGTGGAATTTGAAGGTGGAAGCGGCGAAGATCCCATTCCGCGTTGCTCGATGGTAGGTCGTGGCAAGGTACCGTAAGGGTGCAAGATTGCCAATGGCTAGGGATATTCACCGGTTGACCAACGGTTGACCGAAAAGCCCACAGAGAAACGTACCCCTCTAGGAGGAGTCGCGAATCCTTATGAGACGCCCAGCTGCTGCGTCCCAGTAGACAAGAGTACTATACCGACCTACACAAGCTGGAAAGCAGAGATACAACGACCAGCTCACCTTCCTCTTCAAGGAAAAAGAGACGATCGTGATTGGCGCGCGAACATCGTTACTTTGGCAACATCATGACCTGATGCTCGAAGTGCCACTTCGCCCGGACCCAGGATTCCAGTGGCACAACCTCCGCAGCCTCGTCTAGCCCGTTTGGACTGGATCCCACTGCCTTGAAGCTTTGAGGATGAGGGTCTCGGGGCCCTGACATGGGCGCCGGCTGGAAATGAACAGCCGCGTCATCGTGTGAATTGATTTGTAATTGGGTTCGTGGTTGAACCGAACGCGCTCTGGGCAAACCCACCGTCGTCGCCAACGACACCCACCTTTCTCCTCGTAGCTCCTGCCTCTCGGCTGGACAGCAGCGGGTGAAGTCGAAGCAGGGCAGCAAACCGTTCAGGGCGCCAAAGAGAACCACAAAAGACCCTTGGTTGTGTTCTTCTATCTTTATTCCTTTCCATCGACTATTGCTGCCCCAGCTCGACTTCCTTCTTATTACACCCTTCGCCCTTCTTTTATCTCTTTTCGATTAACTAATAGCTTTAATCCCCTCTTCTTTACTTCCATACCGACTCCTCCACCAAAGTCAAACAGTCCAAACCAATCGGCCAACAATAGCCCAGTCCAAGTTGATTTTGACGTATACACCAGTGGCACCACCCCCTTCCAGCTCAAGACACGAAGCAGAGCTTAAAACCAACCCTCTAGGGCGCTCTTTGACGGCCGACGACGACCATGGCGTCAGGCTCCTCCTCGGGACTTGGTCCCGCTTTTTCCAGCCAAAACTCGACCTCCGTCCCCACTCCCTCGCCCGCTGAACTCAGAGAACACCTTCAGAGTCTCCTCGATGCAAAGGAACGACAGCTTCACCAGGCGGGCATCATCGGCCAACGTGTCCTTGCCCAGCAAATGGAGCTCGAAGAGCGTGTCAAGAAGCTGCAAACGATGACGNNGGGNNNCGAGGGGGAGGGGCTTTGAGGAAGAAGACGTCTACGGCGGTATNGCGCCCAACCCAGCAGGNCGGGGAGGGAAGCGAGCGGGTTCCGATGCAGCCCAGCTTCGAGGAGAGGCTTTAAACTCCTTTCGCGAACTAGCCCAGACGATCGTNCAATGGGACGAGGAGAACAAGATGCTCACGGAGGAACTCGCGCCCTCGCTGGCGACGACCAATAGCAANGTGAGNGTCCCCGCCTTCCCTTCCTTCCCATAGCTGACAGTGGTTTCCTCTTCTCGCTCTGCAGGTCAATGGCATTTCGGCTCACTCTCCATTCTCACCACCTGCTGATATTCCCCACGATACCCTGGATCGCCCCCACNCCCCCGCCTTCCAGCAAGGCGGGCACTTCCGCAGCAGCACAATCCCGGAGAGCGAAGAATGCCGCTCATCGAGCAGACGATGTTGGTAAGTAGCCGTCTTTCATCGCTAGGCGTTCCGCTAAATCGCCTCATATCTTTGATTAACTGCAACAGAGTTTGCCTTCGAAATCGGTAGCGGACTTTTGACTGNAAGTTCGGNCGGTTACAATCTCTGCTCGGTNGAACGCGACAAAGCTNATTCAGGACATGAAGGAGGAGAAGGATGACCTGGAGAAAACCATCGAGAGCCTCCGAGCCGCACTAAGGCAGCAGGAGCAACATGCCGGTACGTGACATATATGGCCTCCTGTCAGCAACCCTGCGCTAAACTGCCTGCAGAAAAGTTCAAGGAAGAGAACTGGAATCTCGAGGTCACTCTGCAAGATCTTCGCACGACGCTAGCTGCACAACAGGAATCTCAGGCGAAGCTCGAATTGGATGTCAAGAAGCTCACGCGACAGCTTACCAATACCCAATCTCAGTCNGACCAGTTCAAGACGGAGTCCGAGCGGTTGCANGGNCAACTNGATACTCTCAAGGCTAAGCATGAGACAGACGTGGCACAGGCTCGGAGNCACGCCGCGGGTCTGATGCGCGATAAAGCCGACCTTCAGACCACGATCGAGAAGATGAAGGTTGAGCAAGCGAAGTGGCAGTCTATGTATGGCGCNGGCCTTGGTCCTCGAGGCGGNCGATACGGAAGCCCTCTCACTCCTGGCAACGTCGCNGGNCGAGAGCAGGAAGGNTTTGCTCAGGAATACCTCACTCCNGCAATGTCAGAGGACCAGGAAACNGACGTCTTCGGGACGACTGGAAACGCGTCTAGAAGGCGAGCTGGTAATGCGGCTAGTATCTTGGANCCTTCCCTCTTNGATGAGGATGGGAATGAGAATGATGAAGATGGCGATCCTGATTCTCCTATGGCCATGCGNAGACGCAACAAGTTCCTGTCGCCTAACCATCCCTCGAACGAGATTGAAGCTCTCCAACAGCGATTGGCTCATGCTCAGAGGCAGATCGGTACNCTGAGAGGTAGCTTGAATCGCGAGAAGCTTGCGAGGATGCGNGCCGAAGGCAAGGTTGTCCCCGANAATGCCAAGTTNGACGATAACGGCAACCTGCTGGAGGATGATGACGAGGATGCCGATGGTCAGGACGACGAGGAAGAGGTTGTATCTTCCAAGAAGAAGTCCAGCAAGTCGCAGACGCCTCATCGTTCTGGTCGTGGAGGCGCACGTGGTCGNGGTCGNGGTCGNGGNCGGGGAGGNATGTCNCTCATGCAGAGGCTCGGATTGGCNTCTCGAGANACTGCCGACGACGACGAGGAAGAGGAGGACGATGTNCCCCCTGTGCCNTCCNGGGATACTAAGCCGATNGTCGATGACAACGAGGANGACGAAGAGTCNCGTTTCTTCAGNTCCTCNACTTCCAGCACCATGCACCTNTCCGAGCTNGACTCTGGCTTCGAATCNCCTCGCAATTCCCAGTCCATCAACATCGAGACCTCTAAGCGCACGTCTGTCGAAGGCATGGATCCTCTCTTCGCCAACGTCCTCAAGCGTACAGGTTCTACGTCTCCGAGCCTCCCTCGCCCAATGTTGCCATCCCATCCTTCCCTTCGCCGAGCGCCCGCTCTACCGAACAGAAGTTCAGCATCGACGACGAGATGCGTGTCCTCAAGTCCAAATGGAGCTCGTCAACACTAAACTCCATCCGCGAGGAGCACGACTTCGACAGGCGACTCTCGTCGAAATCGAAGCTGAAGATCTTTTCGTCGCCCAAAAAGCACCAGAGGACGTCAAGCAAAGCGAGCACCAAGGTGTTCCAGACGACGCACTACTCGTTGGCGCAGCAGAAAGCCCAGGCTGCCTTGTCGAGAGTCGCTGCTGGGGTCACCAAGCACAGGAGGCAGACGTCAGAGACGAGCGTGAGCAGTGATGACAGCTCGTCGTCGAGCTCTGGGAACAGCGGCTTGAGGAGGAAGCCGATCCCGCTTGAATTGTTTTTGCGTTCGTAAGGCGCTCGGGAGCGTCCCTTTGTTATTGTCTTCCGTTTCTTGTGTTCTCTTTCTCCATCTTATCAGCATATCACATATTCGCTCTTTCACCCGCATTACATACCATTTGACGCACCCTCATTCATGACCATCCTCATCCTCCTTCGCATTTGTTAGCCACGGACGATCCGCCCCTATTCGCAATTGTTTTCTTCGCATCTTCCCTAGACAGCTCCAATATCGTACGACATCAGCCTAGTATCCCCCTCTGTATCCAGTAGTAACAAAACTCACCCAAATCTCAACCGCATTCCACAGACGTTCGTCGAGCAGAGAGCTGCACGCGTCCAAGCGCGCTTTGTTGATTACGACGCGCTCGCGTCGGAGTGTTTAATGAGGTGCTAACAAAGCCAAATACACGCGAAACAAGAGTAATTAAGCCCGACCCACGCCCATATCACTCTTGTTTCCCAACCACCACCACCTCCGCCACCACTACCGCAAGGCTCGCGCTCGGCCCCGCGCTCGATACCGACACTCATCTCACCGACTAAACAGCACTAACAACAACTCTTCGACATGTCTGGACGTGGAAAAGGTGGCAAGGTGCGTCTATCATCGAGTTTTGTGTAGGGAGGGTTTGGGCTTATGAGGGCATCGGGGTTCAGGGTCTCGGAAAGGGTGGTGCTAAGCGTCACCGTAAGATTCTTCGTGACAACATCCAGGGTGCGTAGAGTGGTTAGATGTGGAAGGGAAGCGTGTAATGACCAGTGGCACGCGCTTTCGTTTGCAGGTATCACCAAGCCCGCTATCCGTCGTCTCGCCCGCCGTGGTGGTGTGAAGCGTATCTCTGGTCTTATCTACGAAGAGACCCGTGGTGTCCTCAAGATCTTCCTTGAGAACGTTATCCGGGACTCTGTCACTTACACTGAGCATGCTAAGCGGTGAGTAGCCTCTCTATCCTACTATGCGACTGGTGCTGATGAAGGAACCTTCAGCAAAACCGTCACTGCCCTCGACGTCGTCTACGCCCTCAAGCGCTCTGGCCGCACTCTCTACGGTTTCGGTGCCTAAGGATACCGTCTTTGTGAGTCGGGCTGGTGACATCATGTTATGTGGCAGCGACGCTAACCATCCCCCCTCCTCGGTGTTGCAGGCGTTCCTTCCCTTTGTATTTATGGAATCCCCCCGCCGTGTATCACTACATGTATAAGTTATGCCCACCGGATAAGCAATGCATCTAATACCTTTGCGCTGCGACTTCAGCCCGACCTGCTACTGCGGCTGTCCTCCGTCCCTTCCTGGATACGGGGGTGATGGTGAGGCTGCGGGATCTCCGTCTTTGTCTCGATGCCACGCTCAGCTACCATTGTGAGTCCGTGTCCTTCGGAGCCTGCGACGGAGAATGCTTCGAGGCCGACGCACGGACCAATCTGGGTTCGGGGTGTAAGTAGTCCAAATCGGGAAGGTGTGGGCGGTAATTTGGCGTTGAGTCGAGCGGGGGCTGTGTTGTCAGGATCATGAACGAATACCCATAGCGTTCTACGCACGGTAACTTATGTTCTCTTGAGTTATGCAAGCAGTGGCCACCCCGGGCCAGCGCGCAGTTCGGCAAACGGCTCGAAGAACGCGCGCTTAATGTACCAGGTGTTAGAATTACAGGTGTGAATTACTGCGAAGAGGGACTAGAGGCGCCAGCGCTTGGCTTTTGCAAAAAATACAAGTCGACAAGAGTATATATCTGGGGAGATGTGATCATCTCGTTATCGCAGAGGTGGTACAATACCCGAGTCGCAATGCAAGTGCTCCAGCGCGATTGCACTCTCCGCAAGGAAGGTCCAGAATCTCTTGGCGATATCCCGGCTGTCGTCTGGAAAGCCGCCAGACGGATGTGCTTGGGATATGGGAACAAGGGTTCGGCGCAGTTGGGCCTCCGAGACGGGGAAACCATCGTCAGGCTTGCTGGTTTCGAGACTGAGAAGGTCGTACAGCCCCCAAGATCTTTGCAGCCCCACCGCGTAGAATGCGTGTGACTTCCGGATCCAAGGGTTCTTCAAAATATTGTGTGAAACGCAGCACATCTAATTGCTTCCCGCCGGACCCTGACCCAGTTGTTGACATTTCTCTTTCCTTTAGCGCGTCCACTAAAGCAAAGGCGTATTCAAAGTGCGTGTGGAGCTGGGGTGTGCTCTCATTGCGGTTGGCACGCTTGTACTCGTATTTGTAATCTGAAGGCAAAGGGGAGTGAAGTTCTCGAAGAGCCGGCCAAGGGACTTGTTGGCTGTCAATGTTGCCCATGGCTTGGGACCCACGAAGACTATCCAGGAATTCGTCGACCCCTATGCGGCTCACACAAAAGGAGGTGATGCACAAGACCTCCAGCGCCACTGCACTCTCTGCGAGAAAAGACCAGAACCTCTTCGCGGTACCCTGCTCGGCGTTGTGGAGGTCGCCAACGTGAAGAACACGAAGGCAGGCGAACGACCAGCCCCATTCCCAAGCCTTGATCAAACACTCGCCTCCGCCATACCGAGAGATATGAATCCAAGGCATCGAACGATTATAAACGTCAGCCATTTCGGCGGTCTGGTACTTCACGGTCAGGGCACTTATAATTGCTTTTAGCAAAGGATATTACGCACCGACGCCGACGTTGACCTGTCATAACCGCGTGTCCTTCCTTCATTGGGTGTAAGGTCGAGGGCAACGGGTGCGAGGTGCCCATAGGCGCGTCCAAACAAAACTGCTAGGCGTTCCCCGTCCAGTGCCGTGATACTCAGAGAACAGGTGATAGGGATGGAGATAGATGAAAGCAGATGCTCGAGTACCGTGTTCGACGATCCAGTATAGGTATTGACGTTGAAGACTTCCAAGTTCGGTAAGTGGATCGAGTTGTCACCTATCGCAGATGGCACCTCGAGTGCTGGCTGTGGGTAGGGCATTTCCATTAATCCGATTCGGAAAGTCCGAAGGGCAGTTGCCCGCTTCAACCAAGAGAGGAGGTCGGCAATGGCAGTGCTTGACAAGATGAGTTTATGAATATCTGCATGGGTAAGGTGTAGCGATTGCTTGAGTATGCTACAAGGGAAGCGAGGCCGTTCAACCTCAAGGCGACGCAGTTGAGGAAAGGGATGTCGGAGGAATGCCGAAAGGTCAGCGTAGCGATCGTCAATCCCGACTATATCCAGTTTCAGCGACAAGAGGTTATCAAAGCTTCCCGTCATCTCGCCGAAGAGCGATTGAAAGGAGTCTTCGCGCATGTACAGGGAAAAGTGTTGACACCGCGCCTGTCGTTTGCGAATAACCTCAGACAGGGCAGAGATCACTTCCTCTGAGGGGACTGGTGGGTCTGAATTGCGCTTATGTCCACACATATTGATAGAGATTGAAGAATGTCCAGCTCTTTCCAGCGCAAGGGTCAATATTTCCACCTTCGTCTCCACACCAACATGAAGGTCGCCCCATAGTTCCGGACAGGCGATAGCGGTGACCCTCCAAGAGTGAGAAACGTGGCTGATTTTCANCGCATGAGATCGCGTGCGCCCTTCATGGTCCCTGTAGTCGATGTCCGGAATACT
>JANDKE010002230.1:0-10467 GCA_027627275.1 Coprinellus aureogranulatus
CTCGTATTCAGAAACGTGGTATGCTCAGTGGTCTCACCCGCAATAGCGTGATTTCCTCGCTGTGAAAGGGAAATCAGCTTATCTTCGGTTGCAACCCCACGCCCTAATGGACCCAACCCTCCGGTCGCATCTTAGCCCTCACCAGCTCGAATACAAACGTGCGGCGATACCTCGATCTCGCTTGAGATAGTCCAATCGACTCGAACGTGTCGCGAGGCCAAACGATATGGCTCGAAATCTAACTCCAATGCAAGTAGCTCGCTTCGACTTCATTTATGTTGACAGGTGGAGCCGTCATGTCCAGCTGCGGGTACCTGTGTGCCTATTGAAACGGGATAATGTTATTCGCCAACCCCCTTGCTGGCGGACAACCCGGGTTGTTCGGAGGCATTGAGGACTTTTCAGAAAACCGTTCTTCAGCAACCCCCTTGTCGTTCTCGGCACGCTGTCGTGCCGAGCGCTCCGCCTGACCCCGGCTTCGCGGCTTTATCTCCTTGACTCCTAATGTACAAAGGCTCGTTGGGAGGTTTAAATTCCCGGGTAAGGTAAAGCTACTGTGTGCCTGTATATACAATGAATGACGGGAGACTGGGCCTCTATCTACACTGTCCAACTTTTGGGGTGACGAATGGGGGGCGGGGTATGTATTGATACATAGATTCGGACTCGCTTGGGAGTCGGGACTGGCGTGCATTGGGCGTGCATTTACCATCGAGTTCGCATGTACCACTGCGGAACTTCGATAGTTACCTATCTCAATTGACACAAGCCCAAGTCAGCGTGGCATGTTACAGTAAGATTTTCCTGCTTATTCCC
Source organism: Coprinellus aureogranulatus (assembly GCA_027627275.1). Taxonomy (NCBI): domain Eukaryota; kingdom Fungi; phylum Basidiomycota; class Agaricomycetes; order Agaricales; family Psathyrellaceae; genus Coprinellus; species Coprinellus aureogranulatus. The sequence continues at coordinate 817 of JANDKE010002230.1, forward strand.
GTGGCAGGGTGTACAGGGCGAGCGCCGAGCGCCATGGTACCCTGGGCCAATGTACAGCCGTTCAATAGCGCACCGCCGGGCCAAGGGTCGAGCATGGTATTACGTCGGCGGTAGACGACGTTCATTCAAGTTGCAAGAGCCTGAGGTACACCTGTGCTCACCCCGATTCCAAAGTAATGTCATCCCATACAACACTGGCGACCGATGCGACCCACGATCGAGGTTGCGAGCATCACCATTGGCACTAAACATGAACCCGTGATATGTCGCCCCGTAGTAGCAATGCACAATACTCGTGTGTATGGGCATGCCCTATATCTCAATCAAGTTAGTGGGAGGGGATACATTGGTTTTCTGTCACTCCATGGCGCGAGGCTCGAGCACCGTTCCTTGCACTCGAGGCTCGTCGTCCTCTGCGGGCAGCGGGCTACCAACCTTTCGCATTCCGACCGGCAACGGCCCCCATTAACAAGGGAGTTGCTGATTTACAAATTACCAGCAAGGGGTTGTCGCCAACAAGGGGGTTGGTGAATAACATTATCCATTGAAACGCCTTCAACTCAACGGTGAAAAGAGGGAATCCATGTTCGACGGAGAATTCGGCGTATTGATGTGGGCGTAAGTACGGATTGTATACAAACATACTACTCTTCATGACCAAATTTGCTAAGAATGACCCTTAGCCATGCTCAGCCAGTGACCGAGGAGATAATTCGATCGCAGAGCCGCCGGCAAGATATGTCAAATCCCACCTTATCAGCGACCTGCCGCATACACCTGCACTGTCATTGGCCTCCTGGCGAGCACGATCTCTTCTAAAAGAGTACCAAGGTCACGGTGATTCCCTATCCATCAGCCATCTCCTCCCAGGTAGAGCAACGACGCTGTTATCTGATAGGACAGATGGCATCTGCCTAGTCTTTCCTTCTTGATAACATTCGTGCACGCAACCTCGACTTACTGGAGTCTTGCCGACGGTAGTCTTTCTGGTGGGCCGCGGCCGTATTGCTGCTAGCTTCAGATTCTACTAGTGATGACAATCTGCCACACTTCATCTTGGGAATTTCTCTCATATCCTCGGCTTTCGTTCAAATGACCTTACTGCGATCATGAAGCGCTCGCCTACTGGATGTGATTCCGGAAACCCTGGGATATCCAAAATGGGCGGCTCGACACACCCTATGACAGCGGAGCACGACTCGCAATTCCAGAAAAGTCTCNCTACATAGCCAAGCTATCGTTCCAGCGCCACTATCGCCCAAATCTATGTCGCTACCNAGGCTTTCCACGAAGCTCGACAGGCGACCAGCTNAGTCGGATGTTATGCAACCGTAGCCTAAACGCCGATCGCCTTCTATGGAGCAGGTGATCTCGTCCTTCACGGGGACAGCTGGGGACACTCTCCCACTGGCAATCAATTCCTCTTTGGGTTCANGCAACCTCGGTTACCTCTGCGACCAAAACCCACGATCACCCACGATATGACGTCGCGAGGNTTTGGCCATCTCTGGACTGGCGGCATCCTTATCCCAGAANCTGACAGGTNTCNTCCCTCGCGGGTATGCGGTGGCACCTCATTTANCTAGCGCGCCCAACTACCNGTNTNGACTCATGGAACCCAGCAAGNGGGCTCGTTCAGCAGCGGATCGAGTGGAANACATATGTAGAAGCCAGGACGCTGACGGCCTCTATCTTCCTGACAATCTTTCCAGCGCTGTGCGATGATAGCGTGGCTATGCTGAGATCTGCGACTGTTGGTACGACCTCAGCCTAGTTGAAGCAAAGGCGACTCNAGTNACCCGATTTTCTGCAGACTANNCACGNTATGGGATATCNATTGTGCGACAATCAAGTTNCATTTGCANNATTTTGTTTCCACTGTGGATNGTTTTGCTCGCCCGACAGCTGTGCTCCCGCGTTATTCATCCCTTGATACAATCCAGGGGCAAGAAGCAGGTGCACCATGCTGGTCAAGAAATCTGCCACCGAGGCCGAGTTCTAAGAGACGCCCAGGTCGGCATAGATTCCATTCTCGTCACAGTTCAAATCTCTGTCTTTTGGAGTCTCTGTTAATCTGGTGGGAAGTGCGGTCGGCTGTGAACACCGCTGAACATATGGATGTTGAAGAGGAAGGAATGTATGGCGGCATCAAGACTTTTGGTGCGCGATTTTCGAGCATGACCAACGACAGTCAGGTAATGTACATGGAGCGTGTTTGAGGAATCAGCCACGGGGATGGGGCTGAAGCGCCGCCGCTCTTGTATACGTTTCTAGCATACGAACGGCCAATGTAATTCAACGATTGCGGGGCAAACCTCAAGGCGCAATGCCTTCACATATCTCAAATGTATGCCCGCAAGCTGGCACTATAAGCGTCGCTTGACAGAGAAGCCTAGGAAGCTGGGCCCCAGTCAATTCAGAGGCTTCGAAGAATACCGCTAATACCAAGTCCCATCAGCCTGTGAAGGTCGCCGGCGTTCCGTTGAAGGGACCCTATACCGGTACGGAAGATTGGGGACTGCGCGATGCTGTAGTAGGGACCGGCCAAAATTGCACACTTCCACGGAGCCGGGGAAGCGGTCGCACCAAGGTGATGACCTGCGAATTATTATGCTTCGCGTATGCTTGGACAAACCCAAGAAACTCGCAGGGACTTCAAGGGCGAGATAATTGCGACCGCAGATGCCTAATTCGAAAGGCCCAAAGCAGTGGGGACTTCGGCGTTGAGTTGGCCGCTAGGTGTGCAAAACGCCCGCTACATGAATTGTTTTGGGTATGCCGTGAGGTGACGAATAAGCGGAGAGCTGCGGTACTGCGGTATGTCAAGACGGGGGAGGCTATGCAATCCTTTCTCGTTATGACAACCCGAAACCGGACACGGAAGGGCTCCTTCTGTCTGTATCCAGGACCGAGGAGCACAGACGGAAAGGCGATGACTAACGCATAATAAAGATGACTAGCTCTCGTCGGTTGGATGGTTAACGTTTATAATAGAGGTCTGTTTTCTTCGTAAGACCAGAAGGTGTGAGTCGGACGCAATGATATCGGAATTTACAGAAGAGTCATTCGCAACGTCTTCATCTCCATCGGGATGGGCGGCCAAGCTATGCTAGGCGCTCGTACGGTAAGCGTAAACGTGTCCATATCTCTTCAGAGAGGGCATACAGATATACATAAAGCTATGCTAGGGGTGGTGATAGGATGAAGTACAGTGTGCGGGGGTGGCGGGCATGCAGAGAAAAGGAAGAAACATGTACAAGTTCGTTGCGATACAAATACAATCTAAGTTCTGACCACGAGACATAAACAGATTCAGTTCCTTTTCCAATAGTGGCGAGATGCTGTGTAGTCGAGAGTGTTCTATAGATCGCAGCAGAGCCAGCGGATATCCGGTATTCGACGGTCGGTGCGGGACAGGTCAGGGGCATGCATGCCTTTAGAAGAGGAAGTTCTACAAAATTGGCATAGCGCGTGGTCAGCACGGCCTTCGTAATAAGCGGGCGCAGGAAGGAACATACCGGATATCCAGGACCCTGGAGTTGGCTTTTGAAATTGCCGTGCTTCGAGTCGACTGGTGGCAAGGTGTTGCCCTCCCAAGGGAGATGTTCCAGTGACGTGAACTGATTGGTAACCTCGGAGTGGTTTGCCGCGCCGAAGCTGTTCGTGTAGTGGGAATACGACGGCGCCAGACCCTCAGAGTGTGAGCTTGAGAACGAGTGTCCGTGTCCCGTCGGTGAAGACTTAAAGTAGTGACTTTCCTGGGAAGACTGTTCGGTGTACAGGATGTTGTTGCCCATGTCCGTAAGTGTTGACAGAGTTGAGCTCATGTTGATGTCGACAGAATGATAGGAAGATTCGCTCGACGAACACGAGGATGGTGAGAAGGAGTGCATGGGACCATCGTAGCCAGGTAGTGAGGTCAGCTCCTCGTTCAAGGGCGACTGCCATCCGAGCTCGTAAGGGGAGTGTCCTCCAGGTGAGAGCATGAGTTGGGTGGAAGGCGATGAAAGGGAGGGCAGTGTAACGTTGGGCGTAGCAGGGGAAGCACTGGAGGAGGAAGACGAAACACTCTCAGCCTTGCGGCTTGCGAAGTATCCACTTTCGACAGAACGTCTTCTTGCACGGGCATTACGGGATTCGGGGTTGAAGCGAGTGATACTATTGTATCTGAGGGTATTAAGATTAGTTTCGTTATGAAACGTGTTCGGCTGAGAGGACAATTACCTGTTCTTTGCAGAGAGGCCAGTGCGTCCAGGGAAGTATGTCTTCACGATCTTTGTCCAGACCTTTCCGTGCTCTTCGACAGCCCTGAGAAGCATGTCGTCCTGGCGAAGACGTCAGTGGGAAGAACGACATCGAAGCTTCTGACATACCGCTTCAGGGGTCCACGTAGTTCTGTCAATGGCTGGATTGAGGGTGTCCGTCCATCGCTTCGCACATTCTGCGAAGAGAGTTTGAATAAGAATGTGCNGTCATCGAGGACCCAACTCACGATCGCTGTTGCGAGTCTGAACAACTGACGCCACCAAAGACCACCTGACGCGAAGAGGCGTGTCAACTCTTGCTGAAGCTCAAGGAGAGACCAGGGCGGTGTACCTTGTTCCATAACGTTCGATGCCCTTGACTAGGCGCTCATCTTCTTCTGGAGACCATCCACCCTTGACGACGTCTGAGGCCATCTTGGCAAACCAGCGCTTGCGGCAGTCTTTGTTGGTTCGGTTGGGGACATGCTTGGCAATGGCATGCCACTTGGAGGGGTTTGAGTTGTTGGGATCCTCTGCAGAAGGGGTCGCATGTGAGTATGGCAACTGGTGAAGACGACGAAGACTCTTACCTTTGGCAACAGCGTCACGAAGAAGCTGGTCTTCCTTGGCTGTCCATGAGCGCCTCTCTCGGCATTGGGGTTGTTGATTCATGGCAAAGTTAGTATGTCGGGTAGGGGTCAGAACAGGGGTATGCCTTAATGAATCGAGGCTAGGATAAGCGACGAAGATGGCATGCCTCACTTATAATATTCTGAGGTGAGCATACCACAAACGGGGTTGGTCTGAATCGAACATTCTCCCACAGGGGGATCGGGATCAGTTGTCTGTTTTTGGGCTCACAGTGAGATTGCCGATTTCACAGATCTGGTTCTCGTGGCCACGGCTTAGAGCAGGTATTTACGCCCATCTCCGACCGAAGAACCCTCTACAGCAATTGTTTCCGTTTTGTACCCTTCAGTGCCACTCCCTATGGGGAGAGTTTTAGGACTAATCCACGCCTTTGAGAAGGGAACTTCAAGAACATGAGGTGCGGCGAAGCAACGAAATAGATTGACCTTTGATCTCTAGCTGGAAAGTGTTATGATTATCGCGCCTGCTTCTAGTCGACGCTGACGACTGGTCAATGTAGGTGCCACAGTGTCACGATGAGCATGCAGCAGCCAAGAACGGAGCTACAGATTCACTACTTGCCTCGAGGCATGTTGGTGGGTGTTAGAAAGGCGACATCGAAGGCTCGAGTCGGCTCGTTTTCGACCTTCGACAAACCACCTGAATTCACCCGTAAGTTTGTCTGATACGGTAGGATCCGAGGCTTGCGGTATCAATTTGGACATGATCTTCCCTTTTCTGCATTACGGCTACTGCCGAACGACGCTTTTGGCCACAGATCCTGACCAAATACTTGGACCCGACTTGTTCGCGAACAACCATCTCGACCCACCAGCGCTAGCCACTAGGTCGGGGCGCCCATTCGAGGGCGCCGCGAATTACTGATCCCTATCGTCTTGCGACTGGGACGATCCCGTCTGCTGACCGCCGTGATAGTGGTCTCTCGCTATGAATCCATTACGATTATTCACAGCAGGAGCCAGACACTCAGGCGCGCAGCAAACAATATTTTGCCACTGCCGACTTCATAGATATAAATCGAATCAGACACGAGGCTGGCCCGACGCCCGTGACTTGCGCAATCCCTGGGAGTCTGGTGAATGGCGCCCAAAGATGCTCCATGTTTCATGGGGAGCTTCTACGGCCATCCCCTCCGTAAAGCATCCCACCGCACGATAGCTTGACAACGACAACACCGCCCTCAGGGATAAATTGGAGTAGCTTAAAAGGCGGCATAAAAATGCATAGGTGCGCTTCCTCAGCTTGCGAACAAGTCGTGGCAATGATAGGTGCGGTTTGTGAACATGGTCTCGCAGCAAACCCTTCCGGGAATGCGAACTGATCTTGCTTTGCTATGTGGGTGCGTACCTCCGCCGGTGGATGTCGTAGTACGCTACAGATACCAAGTCAAAGCGTTATCTTATGTCCTAATATCCCTTCTCGCAGCGCTCTCCATCTCCCCTTCGGCCAAAGCCTCGGAGGTGCTCGAAACGTGCGTATATGGGCGCTCGTTCAACGTAACATAATCCTGATGGCACTGCGGCATCCGAGGAGTGAGGCCTTAATCACCAGCGGTGGAATGACTGGAACCAGTGAATGTCGATTGGTGTTACGAGCTGATACATGGACCCAAGGATCAATGGGACACCTGGGAGTCAATACGATTGCCAAGGCAATCCGCCTTACCGAGAAGACATTCCTTTTCAGGTGACAGGCACCGCCAGGGGAGGGTGGAGCGCAATTCAGGCCGTAATTCCTATCAGAATCATTGCAGCTGCGCTTCCATACCTGGCGATGCAGCAATATGGCCCTGTTGCAGGAGCATCAACCGCAAAGTACGGTGAGTTTGTTTGTTGCGATTTTGAAATTTACCACGCTTCAGTTCGTCCACGGCCCTGGAGGAGTTCGGCGTATGTACGTCGTGACAGTGAGAGGTGACTCTGCAACATCTGACGCACAGAAGAGATGCGGCGTCAGCTTGGGACAGGTAGACATCTGTCCTCTGGGAAAACGTGGGGGCGGAACAAGAGCAGCCAAACGATACCGATGATGCGCAACCGTACGCAACTTGCCGTACGGTTTGATACATCGTGATAGAAGCTGGATTGTCCTTTCGTCGGACACTGAATCGATAGCTCATTCTTTCATGCTCTGTAGGTCTTGAATTTTAACGATCGCACTGTTCATTGCTGATTTTAACTGAGTTTCTAGGGCGGCAAAGCTCCAGGCTAATTTAGTCCTTCGTTAGCACGCCTCGAACAAACGCTTCAACTCAAGCTATGGGTGCAGTCTATGGTCTCGTGCTTCCTGCTGGCCGACACACGCAATAGCACGGCCGTTGTCACTATACAGCCTCACAGCCGCAGAACACATGTGATCCTGACTGCGATGATAGACAATCGCTTTCCTTCTTTCGTCGATCCAAAATTTTTGTGATTCCTCAGTGGAAGCACGTTCTTCTCCCCCCACACCTCATCCCGAACTGACATTAATCGAGGTCTATCCAGGCACGCCCTCAAAGGCTTCCCGCAACAACGATCTGCCTTCAAGTCGGCGAAGGACTGTGGATTCGAGCCTATTCAAGCTTACGAACGAATCCGGCCTGCACAGGTCTTTTCAGCTGAGTAAGAAATTTTCACGGTAGTTTCTTACAAAGGCAGGTGCTCAACGAATGCCACCACCCTGAAAATTAGATGGAACACGGTGATGCCGAGGGTTGAAGCCGCCGCCGCCACAAGAGCCCTCGTGGTTTGTCCACAGCGACGGCGAGCCACCAGTGGGAAATTGCGCCCACGGAACCAGTTCGCGCCTTCGATATCGACCAAACTGAGGTCGCCTACATCTCTGATAGTGGTCGAAACGAGAGTGCACTGGCTTCAGCCCAATTCCGATCTAGGCGCAAGCCTCTGCCAGCTGGGAACCGTGCTTGCGCGCTAAAGAGCCTCGTGTGGGTGAAAGAAGACGTCGAAGCTCTATGGATCGAAGCTAAGGTGCGCCATTAAACGTCCGGGGCTTGGCTTCTCGACAATCTGGCAGATATCTACTTGAAGAAGACGGTACCGCTTCTGTAGATCGACATTGTTGGGCAGACTAAGATCAGAGAAGTTTGGAAGGCAAAGTGGCGGGTTTCAAAGCAACGGGCGATGTGGACGCACCAGTGTGTCCACTATGCTGGCTTCATTCGAGTGTGCAGCTATTCCCATGTCCAGCGATGCATTTTCGGTTGCTGCAGAGCTATGCCTCCACAATAGATCCACTAATCGTCATTCAGCGTCCCGTAGCGGATTAAGGTGTGTGGCCGTTCGATATGCTAGCTTACAGTTGGCAGGGCACGTTCGCTGGATCCATGCCACCGTCCCACTCGAGCCACCTTGGCTCCGCCGCTGCGAAGTCATCCGGTTCACTGTACTTTGTACTTCGAAATGCTGTTCAGGCCTAGAACACGCCGACGATAGCACATTGTGCCCTCGAGGCGTCTGTTATGTCCGATGATCCAGGATTAATAGGTGATCTTGCACTAGAATGGGTGGCTGGTGCACGGACGAATTTCATCACCTTTTGGCTTGCGTAGGGACTGAATTGGTTCGTTTCTCAGCCCGCAGGCAATCGCCGGACTCGCAATCGGACGATGCGCGAGCGAGCATTCGGTGGGATAGACCTCCGTGTTAACTTTGCGACAGATTGGGTCTGCCTTGAGGGTAAAGATAGTAAGACCTTTCCCATGCGCCCGAGACTATTTAGGAACGTCCTGAAATAGAGCGGTCGATCAACAAGTCATTGTTCGTCCGAATTCCAGCCTGGGCACAGTAGCAGAAACAAGCCTTTCCATTTGTATTGCGCCAATCCTCCGCGGACGATACTACCATAGATGAATATCGACAGCCGTGCGAAGGGGTGAGCTGCGATACAAACACCCGAATGATACTCCCGGAGGCTGGCATATTCTCCACCTCCTGATCCTTACACTGTCGCTCGGGAAGGAAGAGGGAAAGTGTTTATCTGTGGGTGACGTATTGCATCATCGTGCCGTCTTAAGGAAATCGGACCCCATTATTCGACAGGATGTATGTATAGTCTGTGCTTCAAGAGAGTCGAGGCCAGGCTCTTGACGGGTCACAGAGTGCACGCAGGGTCGCTCGCAAGCAGAACTATTGCCGCGATGACGACTTGCCAGTGCCTGTCGGGTGATAGACTTTATACACTATTATAAGATATGAAGTATGCATCTTATTGAGCGTAGATATCGAGCTGGACTAGTCGCAAGTCACATCTATCTCTCCTCCGAAATCGGTCACCCCATCCCGAGACTGTGCCGCACGTTGGGGGCTTCTTCGTGGAAGGCACCCATGTCACGGTCATGTTCCGTGAGAAGGGGCACAATTGCAACTCTCAGGCGCTCAACTCCCGCCTATTCGGTCACGTTTAAGTTTGGGGATTCGCAGAAGGCACCAAATAATCGCACGACTCACGAGTGCAAGCGCCCATTTGATATGACTTCCGCGTGGGCGAAGTTGGGGTGACAAGGTCCCAGTTGCGAGCAACCAAGTCCTAAAAAGTTGTAGTAAACATATTTCTCTGTACGAAATAACAAGGACCTAACGTTACAACCTTGTAAAATGTCACTCTTGTCAACTGGCGTCAAGGAGACGCTTTTGTCGCGCATTCGAAGGGGAGGGGCGGCCAGTGTTCCTCTCGGTTCTAGCCTGCCGCTTGCTATCAGCGCAGGTAAGCAATAGAGCTTTTAATACTTCCAAATACGCTTCGAACCAGAGGTCAA
>JANDKE010002231.1:0-10457 GCA_027627275.1 Coprinellus aureogranulatus
TTTATCGCCACGGATTCCTTAGGCGCAGAACGCTTGGCTTCCGGGGATATCTTCAAGCCGGAGAAGAGGTCCCCGGCGTCCAGCTTGGCGGACCACGCCTTCTCCGGAAAGGCTGCACAAGCAAAAAACTATGAGTGACGGTTTGGCCCCAAGCAGACTCGGACGAAAGACTTACACGATGCGGGGTCCTCGACCTCCTCCATTGAAACATCTAAATTGGGTCAAGACAAGCACGAGATATACATGCTCATGAAGAAGCGTACCATCTGGATTGTCATCGTCGTCTTCAACGTACTCGCGAGACTTGTGAGGGCGTTTGGTACGCATTGCTTTCTGAGGAAGAGGCGAAGGGCGAGACTTGTGACTCATGTGAAGTGGAAACAATGTCAGAAAAGCGATCGCACACAGGGTCCTTCAAGGAAGGAAAAGCCGATGCCAAAACAAGGGAGGGAAAAAAAATACAAAATAGGGTACATATCGTCCGAATGGCATTAACCGAAAGTGTGGCCCAGTCCGATGAGATAACGCACGAAATAGGGAAGAAGACCCCTGGCGATTGAATCCCCCGACGAGCGAAAGCACCCGCATGGACGCCTAATCCGATTGGATCGCCGCAAATGGCGCCGCGTGCAACAGGTGCCCCTCGTCCGATTGTGAAACGGGAGGACATGTAGAAAAAGAAAGTCTCACCTTGATGCTCCTCACCGAAAGCAAGCGCAATCGACATGACCTCTGTGACCTCCATGCTCCCAGAGAAACCTGGTATCGGCAATCCCACCCCAGAGGATATCCCACCCACCTACGACGAGACTGTCCAGGCGATCCGAGTGCTAAACGGTCGTCTGAAAGCCGCCGTCCACTTGAAGCCCCAAGATAATCTTGTGAGGGCACGACGAGGTCTGATCTGCCCATCTGTAAGTTAGACAACGTAACGAGAACCGAAAGCTTACACGTCTCGAACTCAGATGATAATCCTCGACGCCATCAAGGTTTTCAGGCTCAAGGACTTCACGCGAACGGCGCGCGTCGACGAATGGCTCAAACTTTTGGAGGGACGGTACAGGTTCTACATTCGAGACACCAAGGCGAAGTTGGACCTCGCCATCTTCTCCCGTGCCCCATTCGCCAACCCATCTCCGGAAGCCAGCCACGACGAAGCAGCGATCGGAACGATGGGAGATGTCCAGGAGGAAGAGGAAGAGAACACTACGGACGCGGAAGGGGAAATTGAAGTTGAGGGGGAAACCATTGCGGAGACCGAAGGAGGAGGGTTCGTTGCTCGGCCATACGAGGGAGGACGTGCAAGAGAGTCGCATGTCGAAGACAACGATGGGGATGACGAGGACGAGGGACAAGTCAAAGGAAAGGGGGTCCAGAAGCTCCGTCGAGTTCCAAAGGCCCGCCGAGAGACGGTGGCCATGGACGTCGACGACGACGACGACGAGTCGAAGGGAGGACGTAAAGCAAGGACCGGCCTGATTGAACCACCCAAGGAACTCCAACTCGAGCTACAGGAGATCCCATGCGACAAATGTGCCAATGGAATATACTACGACGAGAACAGGACGTTACTCAAGCAGCCCTGTTACAAACAGGAGCAGAAGTCGAGACGGACCAGTAAGGCTTGCTGGTCCTGTGCGTATCGCAAGCAGGGGTGTAGTTTGGCTGGGGAAGGCGATGTCGTCGAGCAGAAAGCATCGGGGTCGAAGACGAAGAAGGGACGTAAGGGGAAGGGAACAGGGGAGACATTGGGGGAAGAGAAGGGAAACGAGAGTGGGAGTGGGGCTGAGGAAGTGGGAGGCAAGTCCAGTGCGAAGCAGGACAAGAAGAAGGGCAAAGCCGAGCGGCAAGCGGGGAGAGGGGAGGCGAAGACGGAGAACAAGAAAGAAAGCAAACCGCCCAGCCCGACTCGAACCCAACCCCGGCGAATCCGTCCCGGATCAAAACCCCTCGGCATCCTCCGACCAATCAACAGACGCCTTGTTATCACACAACCTCCTCCTCGCTCCTCGTTTCCAACGATCCTTGCCCTCTAAACCAGATACGTGCGTTGTACGCTAGTAGGCATCTATATCATTCACTCACTATCTTTCTATGTCTCCTCCTCGCACCTCTCACCGCCTTCGCATTCTGCTCATCGCGGCGACATCGATCCCCGTGTTGATCATCGCCTCCTCCTTTGACCTGGTACGTCCGCACGCCCAAATCGCGCGATCCTTCTCTCGATTGGTGTCTATCAACGCACCTAACGTGAATCTGAACGGAAAACCGACGTTGACGCGGGGTGTTATGGCTATCGAAACCACTCTGCATTTTTCCCTTGCTCCTCCGAGTCCTCCTACCTCCTGTTCCCCCTCTTCTCTATCTCCCTTACGACTCTGAAATTCGCACCCTCCTTCAAAACTACTTCACCCACCACGACCCAAATTGCGATCGCGACCCTGAATGACCAGCCGGTAACCAGGGTGTCCGACAAAGCTGCGAGACGCGCCAAGTTGGAGGCGTTTGTCGAGGCTCGCGAAGAGTTGGTGGGGCATATGAGGGATGAGGGAATGCCGGTGGAAGCTGTTGAGTGATTCGAGAACGTACGTCCTTCGTCTGCTCCCATTGACATCTCCCCTTTGCTTTTGTTCTCGTCCTCCCCTTTTTGTTATGGTCCTTTCTTTCTACGCGCTATCGCGTTCTCTCCGCCTCCTTTCTTGTATCACTTGCGTTCCCCTTGCGCTTATCGATACGGCGAACCCTACGACTTGCGTTGGTTGGTGCACAGCGTCGATACGGGATCGATCCTCGAGGCGATCGATGGAGACTGGTCGTCGATATACTTGGCCCATCGATACGATGCACCCTCGATGTCACCGCCATCACCTTTCGAATTTTGAGGATCCTCCCCCCGTTCGACACCCCTGTGTACCCCTTCACCTTGTGCGCAGTCATCTGTTCCTTTGGCCATGGCTCCGTCCTCCCTATTGGATACCCCCTTTTTTACTTCCCCTTTTTTACCCACTACCTCTGGAGTATGGAAGGTGTACGATGCCAGATGGTGGACCGCTCCTCGGTCCTCAGTATCTGTGTGCCTTGGTCGGCGATATACTCGGGCCAGCAATTCGTTGCGCCTTCAATATCGCGACCTTGCAGACAGAACATAGTCCGAGGATCTCTATCCCATACCGTCTAGTGACCCTTCCCCCTCCTTTCGTTATACTTCATCGTTCGTTTCACTCATCCCCTTAACAATACAGTCTTTCCTCAATGATACTCTCCTCTGACTCCCTTACTAATACAGAACCTAACCTACGACGTCCCCGGCGAGAAGCTCAGGCGCAGCATGTCCACCGTCGAAACCGTCGAGATCATCCTCGCTCGCCCGTTGAGTGAGGGGGGTATCTCAAGGCTGCGGCGCTGAGTTGGTGCGCCCTTTGTCTTGTCCATTTGGTCTTGGGTTTTGGTTTGGTGCGTCCTTCTCTGACATTGCGTTTTTCCGTTCGATTCTATCTGGGGTTTCTACATATTCGTATCGTTTCCCCGCTCAATTGCCTCGTTCGTTGCTTTGATCCCCGTGGGCTATTCCACCTACCCCTGTGGCCGATGAACGGCGTCCGTGGGCGGGTGCGTCAATCCTTGCTCCACGTGAACAGGGTTCCGATAGTCGCTGGCACGCTTTGTCCCTCATATATTATGCTGGTGCTGTAGTACCGCGACCATTGATCCCGTTTAGGCACCAAGGATTGGTCTGTTTTACGCGGTCAGTCGTCCGTACTCCAGTTCGCCTCCAGGATACCTATCCGTTGGAAAAGACAGCTGCTTGGTGCCCATCCACTGTTGAGCTCACCGATCGGTGTCATGACCGGTCTAGTGGCTGGAGCGTATGAGTGGTGGGAGGATGCTTTGGAGTGCTTTAACGAACGTCCGTACTCACGCTAGTTCTCCTCTCCTCATCGTTTCTTAGTCGAGGATGCGGGAGTCATCCGTCCCTGATCACGCTTCCCTTTCAATATGCTTTGCACTCCGCTTCACATTGTGGCGAGTCCACCTTTCGCCGGTTTCTGGTTGGTGCATGCATTGTTTCGGGGATATGTCGAGTCGAAGCGGAGTCGATCCTCGGATTGGGGACGAGGTGTATAGTCGCTGGTACGTTTGGGCTCATGGGTTATGCTGGGCCCTCCATATCGCGATTATTACTGGAGACACTGTCCGAGGATCGCATTCCCTTTGTCTTGGCTTGACCTTCGCTTCCACTTACTCCCACGATACCTCTGTTTCCGTCGTGTTTTACCGCCTTCTTTCCTATGTACCAACTCTCCGATTCAAACTTTTCGCACTTACCCAATTTCGAACTGGAAAGGTCTTTGGACGGCATGAGGAGCGGGTTTGGATGCGATCCTCGAGGGATGGGCCGCCTACAATCGGTCGTTGGTATCCTTGGGTCAGCGATACGCTAGGCTCTCAGTGTCACCACCTGTACTGCGCCCAGCCATCTCGAGGATCCTTCTCGATCGGCCTACCGTCCATAGTGGCCTTCTTTCGCTTGATGGCGCTAACACCCCTCGTAACCTTCGTCGGACCCCATACGGTGTCTTCCTACCCAAGTATCGCTTTCACAGCTTACTTTCACAATACCGTGGAGTGTGGAGGAGGAGGCGGAGTGTCCGAGGGTAGTAGATGATCCTCGACAGGAGCGTGAGTCGTAGTCGCTGGTACATTCGGGCTTGCACGCATTGTGCCGAGTCCGTGGTACCGTGAATCATGCATGTCACCACATCTGAGGATCGGTCGTACTTAGCCTCGCTTTCACCCCTTCCACCTCACTATCACGACACGGCGTTGGCTTGGCTTGGATGCTGCGATCCTCCGTGTGCAGAGCCGGTTGGTTGCTGATACGTGTGATGCAGCGATACGCTGTTTCAAACGAGCCGATACCTCAAAAGCTCGGCACAAAGAGAGGGTCCCTTTCATTCGCCTTGCAGGAGCCTCCGTGAATGACTCATTGTTCCTTCGTTTCTGAGAGTCTGTTACACTTTTCGTTTTCATGTTCATTCCGGTTATACTCGGGCTGAGGAGCTATTTCGTGGTGCTCTTCTACTATTTCCCCTCCGCTACTCTTGAATGTTACTGTTTGATCTTACCCCTCGCTGCGTGTCGAGATGTTGGGCGCATATTGGATTCTTAAAAAGGCAGCTTGGGTTCTCGTGATTGGACGGGTACACCTCGTTGGTGATACTTCCGGGCCATCGTGCTATGATGCACCCTTGGTACCGGGACCATAATTCATTTCGGGTGACAGCGAGGATCAACCCCGCTAAGCCAGCCCCATTGACAAAGCGCGCTCTCCCAACATCTCCTTCTCCTCACGAGGTTCAAGTTCGCTCCAAGCCGCATTCTCATTCTCACTGCTTGCCGTTTCGTCTTTCTTTTGCTACTTTCTTCCTCGTAAAACATTCATGTTGCCATTGGGGAACCCAGTCATGCGAAGGGTGTACAGTGTACGTGCGAAGGCGATCGATCCTCGAGGAGGCACTGCGTACAACTGGCATCTTATCGTTTAGACCATCGGTTTGCTGAGTCTTGCGATTGGGGCCGTAAGTTCGGCCTTTGCTGCCAAAAATCCCTTCTTTCTGTCCTACGACGTCCTCCCTCCGCCCTTCAAGCTTGGCGCAACGCACCTCGGCATAAAGTCATCCTCGGGGGTGACGAAATCGATACTTCTGGTCAGTTATACACTCAGACCAGCAATTAGCTGTGCCTCAAAGATGGCCATCATGATCATGTCGATGTCACCGCTAGGATTGTCCTCTCACTCAAGGATGTTTCTCTCACTCACTTGACTCGCTTCTAGATCTGCGCGTCCCTCACTTGACTCGCTTCTGCGCGTCCTTCCCGCTTTCGTGGTCATTTTCTCGCTATTTTCTTGTTGCTCGTATTTCGGTATACCCATCGCGTAATCGTCATCCTCGATTCTCGCCCTCTGCCTCTTGCTGTGAGCGTTCGGTACGACTTACGACACAGTACTATGTAGATCGCCGAAAACAACGTTCCGAGGGCTGTTGAGTTCACGACCCAGGGAAGGTGCGCAATCTTGGATTTGGGAGTGAAGTGGTGTTCACAATTAAAATTGGTGGGTATCCGTTGATGCTGCAGGGACGGACTCAGAGTTGGGTGACCCTTTCTCCCTGAGATTTTGAAAATTGAGATCCATAGGAGGACTAGTCACTAGTGAAACTTCGGCTATTAATACCATCTCGGTGTAGGCTCTACGATGCGTGGTTCCCTGCATCCTCAATCATTGCTTGTGTGTACAGTACCTCCTGGTTTTGGTGATGGTCCCTGAACTGATTGAACCTCGGTCACTGTAGGGTTTTTGTGTTGGATAACTAAGTTTGTCTCCTGCTCTTGCAGGAGAGACGGTGCGGGATAAGTTGGCACCGGAGTGGGTTTAAGGTTATGGAGGAGGTTCGTGTTTGCTGCTATAGGTATTCCGGACTCGCATAGATAGAACGAACGTGAGTAGCTTTTATACGTGAGGTGTTATCCTCCGGTAATCGTCCAGAAAAGGGACGTGGCAGAGAAACGGAGGGAGATTGCGCCACGGTCACGTAGTGTATGTACAGGCAAGCGGGCAAGGTACGTACGTGCGTCCCGGATCAGATGGAATCACAGAACGAGCGCATAGGGACCGCCAGGTGTTTTTCGTTTGTCTCCATGACGAGACAACTTGGAGACTGGGGTTGGGATGGGTACAAGAACAGAGAGGGTATACAGCGCTAGGCCAGTGTTACTTTTTGGCTTGGAGCTTTGAATTTCCGCAGAAGGGCAGAGGTGACTCCTCACCCACTGGAAGCGGGCACGACGAAGTGGGACCGACAGACTACGCCCAGTGGGATGGGGTCGTTGTACGAAGCGGCCGAACGCCGAGAGAGGAGTGACGCAGGCCAGTCAGAATCGAGATATAGAAAGCAAACACCTAGTTTGCCCAGGCCTCACTCATTCCTACTATATACCGGAGGGCGGAGATACAGTTGAATTTCTCATACCGCATTAGCTCATACCGCATAATTCCTGTAGTGCATAGACTTTTGATGATCCCCGCTGTCGTTCGCGGGGAAATCAGCCAAACTGCATAAAAGTGAATTGCATAAGGATTTTTTGGGGATATGCACTATGAGATCACTGTTTGGCGGGGTCGGGCATGGCGGACAGCCGGCGACTTATTGGTTTCCCGCCATCGGTTGTGTGTCCGGTTGAGCAAGAAGGCTGTAGCTGAGACCCTGAAATATTGCAATGAGGAAGGCATGTGTAGGCAACGAGGAACGGACATAAAAAACAGAGCAAGGTGTAACAATTCCCCAATTTTTTCGCCCCCATCTCCTCTATCATGCCTAAGGCAGCGAGATCTATCCCCCAGTTGCAGAAGGTTCGCCAGCCACGCGAGTCTCACAACCCGTACAACAGGACGAAGAAGACTGGACCGAAGCCCAAGAATGCACCGAGGACAGCAGCACAGCCAAAGAAGACTGCCTACGTCGTCCTTACCAATGCTGACTGGCTCACCGTATTCAGGTGGATTGATTTGCATCCAGAAGCCACCCAAGAAGAAGTCGTCAGGCACTTCTCCTCAAAGAAAGAGGGTGCGCCCCACTTCTCACAAACCACCCTTTCCCGCCGGCTTGCGAAGCGAACTCAGATTGAGGATCGAGTCGCAGAGTATTCAGGCGGGGCGAGCGCGAAGAGGGAGCGAATAGTAACGGCACCTCAAGTCGATCGGTCGCTTTTCCTGTGGCTAAAGGAAATGGAGGCCAAGAATGAAACCGTTTCGGGTAAGATGCTGATCGAGAAGCGGAAGATCTTTGAGGAGCGCCTCGGGATTCCTCAAGCCCAGCGTTTGGAAGGCCCTGGATGGCTGGCCTCGTTTTGTCGAGCGTACGGGGTTAAGGAGATCCGAAGGCACGGTGAAGCTGCGTCGGTGGATCTTGAGGCAGTCGAGGAGGAGATCAAGCGGCTTCGGAAGGTGACAGCATCTTACGCCCGGAAGGATATTCTCATTCTCGACGAAAGCGGACTCTTCGCATTGTGAGTGATCATTGCCGTATTCACATAGAGCCTCTGCTGAACGACTCAACAGTGCTCCCCCGGATCGTGGGTTAGCCACGCGTCAGATGTCTGGGAAGAAGAAATCGAAGTTTCGCATCACCCTTACATTCATGACGAATGCGGATGGCTCTGAGAAATGGAAGTTAATGTTCATCGGCAAGTACAAGAACCCTCGTTGCTTCAAGGCCCACACACAGCGCCTCAAGAGAATTTATTACCGCAACAACAAGAAGGCCTGGATGACGGCGGTCTTATTCGAAGAGTGTGTTTTCCATTTGCATCGCTATCCTGATTGACCCTGACCGATCGCCAACTAGGTATATCAAATCATTGGATCTCGAAATGAGGGTGCAGAATCGTCACGTTCTACTCCTCGTTGACAACTTCTCCGGCCACTACATTAACTACGAACCCCGCAATGTCCGGATCGAATTCTTCAAGCCCAACATGACCTCCCTCCTCCAGCCCCTCGATGCAGGTCCCATTCGCACGTTCAAAGCGAAGTACAGGGCTGCATTATGTCAACGCGCCCTTCTTCTTGACGATGCTGGTGAATCGGACATCTTCGCACTCAACCTCTTCGAAGCCATCCTACTCGCTGAAGAAGCCTGGGACCAGGTGACTCCGGAGACAATCAAGCACTGCTGGGATCATACCCGAATCCTTTCGTACGTCTTTGTTACATCTTTGCCACCATTAATTTACTGATTAATTACCAGGGACAATTGCGACGTTGTCGGTACTGATGCAAACTCGGATGTCCGACAGAGCCCTGAAGCATGGGCTATTCTTCGCGAATTCGCCGTCTCAAACTCCATGACACTTCCAGATGCGGAAAATAAGCTGAAGGATGTTCTTGGTGTTCGCTTCAATGCCTCAGATTGGAAACCGGCCCTCGATGCGGTCCTGAATGCCGAAAACGATCCAATTGCCGCATCGGAGGCTGTGGAGCGCCTCGCCCTCAAGTGCAGCGCCCCCAGGCGCTCACCATCAAGCTACCCCCACGCGCACCACAGACCCTCTCCGCTGAAGAAGAGCTCATGGGAACGGTTGGCGAGCTCCGCAAACGCAATCGTGTTTTTGGAGTGCCGCTATCCATTGATGAGCTCGTCGACCCTGTCGAAGAACGTGTTGAGCTCATGGAGTCAGAACAGGACTTCGGCGCCGTCAAAGACCTCGACGGTGCAATCATCGATCAGGTAGCCTACGAGACGGCAGTGAGCAATGGGGAGATTGTGGAAATAGAATCAGACGAGGAGGAAGAGGAAGATGAGGAAGCTGGGACAACCAAGGCAGACCTCATTGCGCTCTGTGCGAGGATGGAGAAGCTTGTTCTCAAATTCGGTGCAGATATTGAGTATGATGGTATTCTGGGACTCGCAAATGACCTCAGGCGCTTCAGGGGCAGGGTTAATCGGGAGAGGCTCCTCACGGCAAAGCAAGTTTCTTTGGACCAATTCTTTACGTCCTCTTCGGCTGCTAAATAGGTTCCTCGTCGCGATTTTATGTACGTCGCACTTCGCTTATGGCACTTTATCTATAGCTATGGGAAAATATTTACATTTTGGGTAATATTCTCGTTCTGCATAATTCCTAAAGTGCATAAGAAAATCGGCCGTCCCGACGTTATGCGGTATGAGAAATTCAACTGTAGCAACGCCCAGATTGGAAAAAATAAGATCAAATCAAATCCAGCATAGTGCGTCCATAGGTGCGTAGTGTAGATAAGGATGGTGTGTTGACAACAGAGACAGAGACAGGTAAACCGCCGGCGGGAGGGAAGAAGGAGCACGTCGGTGTCACGGTTGCAGTTTTATTCTGGAGTGGAATCGCGGTCGGCCGTAGCACCAGAGTGACCATGCTGAGAGCTCGTTAATAACACGCGGCTCGAAGGGAGGACTCGTCGAAGCTACTCTTCAGCGACTCGAGGTGACGGAGATTCAGAACAAGGACGGAGAGAAAGAAAGGGACCACCACAGCCCGACTCGAACGTTCCCACTCCCCCGTTTAACCTCCGACTCCGAAATCCGTATCGGATCAAAAGACGCTCGGCATCCTCCGACCAATCACCACGCGCCTTGTTATCATACGACCTCCACCTCTTCGCTTCCAACGGATTGCGGCCACCACCCCTCTCACTTCGTCCATCGAACCCAGGTACGCTAGGTACGTACGTTGTCCGTTGGGCATCCACTCTTCTCTTGTTATAACTGCTAACTGATCGTCTTGCTATGTCCTCCTCTCCTGCCCCCCTGAACCGCAATCCCAATCGTAATCACCCTCGAAATCGCCCTCGTAATCACTCTCAAAACCGAAATCGACAACAACGAAAACCGGCGAACGTGTACATCCTCGTCGCGGCGACATCG
>JANDKE010002232.1:0-10456 GCA_027627275.1 Coprinellus aureogranulatus
CGCCGCATCCCTCCTTTCCACCGTTCCCATGGTCCCTCGCGGGCTAGGTCCCCGTGGAACCGTTTCGAGCGGGAACGGACTGCAGTGCCGGCACACCGACCAGAAAGCAGATAACCGCGTCTCCCGCCGACCACGCTCGTGGAGATCCGCACCAGCTCCCGTCCCCATCCAGTCCTCCTCGCTTTCCCGATTGTTGCTCTCCGGAAGTTCTGGGGATTCTTTGCTTAATCCCCACAGGGCATATCGGAATTGCTCAGCGGACCGTAACTGGCTGTGCACGCTCTGTACGCGAACAGGATGGATCTAACGTTGAGAGGTTGGATAGGCTTGTGCGCGGTGTCCTTGGAGGTCGAACTGGGGCTCGGGGGAGCAAGATGGTTTGCGCGTGCAGCATCTAGCCCAGAGTGGAGGGACCGGTTGAAAGGCAGCTCGTTTTTGGGTGCCTGAACGCGATGTTGGGGCCTCGCCGTTCTGGTGGTGTCACATAGGATGTCCAGTGGGTAAGGGTTCGTTGACGACGACTAAAGTGATCTCTCAGGGAGGATATGGCAGCAACGTAGGGTAGTTAGCGTACCTATGAGCCGAATCCCGCCATTAGGAGTAGGAGCCTCACATCCCAGCTCTAAGGAGTAGGAGAAGAAGGATGTCCTGGTCGGAACTTTCGTCTAATCCCCAGTCTCTATCCCAGAAATCGCTGAGGACGGGACGAGTGACCGATGATACTGGTCTGCGTTTATAGAGGCGAAGAGTGCGGCTCGCCAGTGGGAAGGATACAGCGAGCAACATTGAAGCAGGGGGATGATGGCGCGAGAAAGTCGTATGGGCCGTCGTTGGAGAGAGGAGGTAGGAAGCCTGAGCTTTGGGGTGATGTTCTGCCCGTGTAGAGAGCTTGGCGTTGACGCAGCTGCTTGCGGCAGGTTTGGGGCACTGGGAGCGATCTGTCTGACAGCCACTTCTTTCTCTTCGGAAGGGCGAAGGGGCGTGAGCGTTACGAACAATTACAACGCAAAGGATGGTTTTAGATGCTGAGAGCAAGGCATCCTTGACGGAAGGAAGGGCGGAGGGGAAGGGGAGAAAGGAAGGCGAAGCAACAAGGTAAGGAGAGAAACAGGACGTACGGAAGCCAGGAATCCCCTCTCTATCATACAGCATGCGCCTCAGAGTCCCTTCAGTGATGCACAGGCACGCTTTATAGGCGAAGCGCGGTGTCAGAGCGGGTCCTGCAGATGGATTGTGCTCCGTTAGTTGAGGAATGGGGAGTTGGAGGGAGTACGGATGTACGGCAGATGAGAAGGATAAGGAAGGGTGCATACCCCCAAGCCATGAAGGGGAGACGATGGACAAACGTATGGAAAGGATACGCACGCGGTCGACTGAGCCGTGTACAAGTTACTAGGCGTTCGTCGTCCCATCTCGGGTTCCAGGGAGTAACGTTGAGCCGCGATCTTCTTTCTGGCGTCGGGGACGAGCTGGAGCTGGGGTGGAGGGAAGGCGAAAGAGGACGTCGCTCCCGAATAGGTTCGATGACCCGCCCTCAAGTCGGACATCAGGTATGATCCCCGGGACGCGCCTACTCTGATGTGCTCCCGCCCGCTCCGGTCAAGGCCCCAAGGTATGACATAGAACAGCACAGAACGACTGAAATGTGCATTGGGAGTCGCTCTAGAATACCTGAGATGTCTCAACCTCTTCCCTACGCCATGTACTCCGTTACCTGTCCGCCTCCCGCCCTCGGTCTTTCTTCCCTTTCCCTCCCTCTTCGGCCATCCCTCGTACCACGACGCTAAGCTGCACTACGCGCGCCGTTCTTCTGACCATGTACCCCTTCCCTGCCTTCGTGACGTCTTGCTCTTGCTGTTGTCCTTCAGATTCCCCCGGGTTCGTTCTACTCGACGGCTCGCCTCTTCGTGCGGTCTTGACAGAGCTTTCCAGGTAACCCACTGCTAGACGGAATGAGCGAAAGTGCTGTGTGCAACCATGCCCATGACGTGACTCACATCGAAAGATCGCTTTCTTGCGGTGTAACAATGTGCGTGGCGTCTTGCAAGATATGCTCCCCTAGCTGCTCCTGCACACTGCATCACCAAAGAGGGCTCTCCTCCCCTATCTCCTTCGCTCTCCTTCGCTTCCTCCGTTCCCAGAGCTCACCCCCAGCCTCTCTTCTTGACAATCGAAGCCTCGGATCTCCCCCTCATTACTCTTCCCCTCATTAATTCGTCCCTTTGCCCCTCCCAGACAGATTGTGCTGCTATAAGGTCATGTCCATCGACGACGACCTTGGAGGAAAGGCGCGCTCCTTCCACGCGAGTAGTCGAGGACGAAATGCTTGACCTCGACCTTCCGCCGCAAGCCTCATGCTCCTACTGATCCTTCTAGGGTGCTGGAGAGAGACGAAGGACGACCCTACAGCGACGAACCTGTGCTTCATATCCCGGAATACATCGTGGAACGATTGGAAATCCTCTGTGGTGGCCTTGGGGGTGGAAGGACCCCATCGAGTGGCATGGAATGCGAATGGAACGATTTGAACGAATAAGACACCCGCTCGTTCCGTTATCACGTCCCTCGTTCTCGTCGCCGGCGAAGCCTCAAGGTCGAGAGGGTGGATGAACGTTGTATATGAGACACCATCCCGGTGCTCGCAGATCTGGATCGTCTTCACGATCTAAGCAGTTGAGACCCCCGGGCGGATAGAGGTCCGATCTGGCGTCTGAGGGTGGCACCAACGCAGGACCTCTCTGCGATGGAATGTGAGATACGGGGGGACGGCGAGTGGAGATTTCAGGGAGGAAGGGTTTACGTGCGGAGAAGAAAGAAGAAAAGGGAGCGAATATGGGGGGATTTGGGGGGGACAGAGGTCGTAAAGTTCGTATATGGTCAGAGGGAAGGGGTGAAACCCACAGGGCGAATCAAGGTTGAGAAAAGACTCGAAGCGAAGACAGTCCAATATTCGAGGGACGAATGACGATAAGAGACTGTGAGAAGAGAGAACGAAGCACAGCCAGTACGACGAACACGAAAGACGACAAGTGCATAAGCTCAAATTCCAGAAGAAAAAGAACGAAGGGAATACGAAGAGTTTCCAAATTGAGACGGAGTGAAAGACACGTAACGGGTACAAGGGAGTCGAGGGTACTGCAGGGATCTGCTGGATCTGCCCTAAATGAGGCTCCTGGGGTGTTCTTTGTTCGGACCACCAGCTTCATCTTCCTCAGGCTCCCCGGCGCGGGCGTCGCTTCTCCCAAATAGAGTTTCAGATCTCTCACCGCCTTTCCCCTCGCCCATCGAACCCACTGTTCATCCTACGGTGCATCCCACCCATGACGGACGATCCGCAGACTAAACGAAATCGATCGTCCCTTGGGTTGTGAGCGATGGAGGCGGCAGTTGAGAGGATTTCATGGGGGAGAGATACGAGGCTGGATTGGATATGTAGGCAGTACTCGTTCTTCGTAGGTCGAAGGGAGCAGGGATGATGGGCGGGTCGTAGGGCGCTGAGGTGTCGGGCGTGCTTGCCTGGAAGGCGAAGAGAATGCCAAGTGGACAACTATCCGGCCCATGACACCGGGCGGACTCTGGGGCGGAATCCCTTGCCCGGTCTTGGTGGCTTGGGTCGCAGAGGAGGCCTGTGAACCAAGACCGTCAGACATACGTCTATGGCAAATGCGAAGCGGTGGACAGCAGAGTGGAAGCATAGAAGAGAACGAGACATTGAAAAAGGAAAGTGAGGCGGAAGAAAGGCGAGATCGACTGCGGATCGAGGGGAGGTCGAGAATAGGAGTAGCCGAGCGATGGATAGAACGAAGGGCGAGGAAAGAATGGGCCAACAAGGCACTCACGGTGAAAGGAAGACGAATGTAGCTATCATGCGTCCATTCGGGTCGGGGAAAGCACGTAGAATAGCCTGCTGCATTATCCCTGCAGGCGGCGTTCAGAATATGTGGGGAGACGTCGAAGAAGCAATTGACCGTACAGTGACACGCTCACCATTATCGGATTGGCTCTGAGCGCCAGCCCAAGTCTCATTCGCCCGGCTCTCCTGCATGCCCTCTCCCCGTGGTCTGAACGTTCCTGTCCGTCGGGCGTTTCGACCGCGACGACAATGGGATGTGGCCTGGCTTGAGGTCGCTAATTCGATGACCATGGCTGATGGAACCGGGGGNNGGGTTCTCAGACGGGAGGGATACAGCGGCGGAGTCGAGATGGTGGCTTGAGACGGTTGTAGCGATCGTTGTTGGCAGGACCAGGGAGAAGGGTCTGCAGTGGTGATCTGTGCAGGTAAAGGCTCCCGTTTTCCGCAGCAGCTTGGGGAAGGGAACTGGAGGCGATGAGTTCAAAAGAACAGCTTGCTCTGCTGAGGGAGGGACAGTCGTCAGTGTTACGAGCAACTGCAAGAGAAAGATGCGCTTTGTAAGAGAAGGGAGGAGGGGAAGGGGGGATGGATGGGATGGGAACAGAGTAAGGAGGGGTGTGGTACGTACCGAGGGCGCGAATCTCCCCTCGATTCTATAGCGTGCGTTTCAATATCCTTTGGGACCTGTTATAAGCCGAACGCTGGTGTTGGATTAGAGTCCTGTTTGAGGTTCAGTCAGTGGAGGTCTGGGACGGTGGGAGGGTGTGAGAGCACAGGGAGACGAGAAGGCGGGAGAAGGAGGTGATTCCAATGAGTACATCGGGGAAGGGATGACGAAGCTGTGGGGGAAGGACAATAGAGGAACGGCGACTCACCGGCACATCGCAGTGGATCGAAGCGCCCAGGCGTTCCGTGGGCGTCTGTCGTCGTTTTTCTGGTGGGCTCTCTGGGCCTGTACTCCTCTGTCTGGTGAGAGCATGGCTGTTACGGCGGAGTGACCTTTGGGTTGAGAGTGGCGGCGACTGAACGAAAGGAGGACGAAGCCGCCGCTGCCGTCCGCCGCCGAGAACAAGGAGGTCAAAACTTCGGATAAGAAGCCATTGTTCGCGAAGTATGGGTTGAACCATGTTGTGGCGCTTGTGGAGGCGAAGAAGGCGTCGTTGGTGGTTATTGCGCATGATGTTGACCCGATTGAGCTTGTGGTGTTCCTCCCTGCGCTCTGCCGTAAGATGGGTGTCCCGTACGTTATTGTGAAGGGCAAGGCTCGTCTTGGGACTGTTGTCCACAAGAAGAGCGCTGCTGTCGTCGCCATCCAGGACGTCCGCTCTGAGGACCAGCGCGACCTCGCTACCCTCATCTCTGCCGCCAAGGCCAACTTGTACGTCCTCTTCCTTTTTTATCACTGACCGATGCTAAGATTGTCGATCAACAGCTCCGACAAGTACGAGGAGGCCCGTCGCCAGTGGGGTGGAGGACTCCGTGGCAACAAGTCTACCCAGATGATGCGCAAGCGCGCCAAGGCCGCTGGCCAGTCCACTACCAACCCTGCCCTCGGCAAGCTCTAAGTCCTTTTACGGTTCTTTGGGGGTTCCAGCTTGATTAGTACCTAGCTGATATGTCCTTTGGGGGTTCCAGCTTGATTAGTACCTAGCTGATACGTCGATAGTCGTTCTTGTACTTCGTAGGGTCTATCTTTGCTTTATGCGTATGCGACTGTGTTGCACCAGCTACGACGTTACGGTGCCCTGTGTTTGAATGAGCCCCCTTCTCTTCCTCCTCCCCCGATTCCCAGGGCCCTCATCTACGATATAGAATGGTCGATAAGCAACGAAACGTCTCAATATCCAGATGGGCGCTGCTAGAATGATCTATTTCGAGCTCCAGCTGAGATGAAGGCGCAGGGAAACTCGATCACGATCGTTGGCGCCAGTGCTATTCTCGATGCCGGGGAGCGTGTCATCTGCGGGAGACGAGGCGGTGAACTAACCCTGGGTCGAGCTATGGATAGACTACCCAGGGGGAGGTCAGGGGGCCTCGCGCACGCTGAATAGGTTGAATAGGCTGATTGATACCTTTGGCAGGGAGTACGACAGTGTTGGGCAAGCAAGCGGCGGTTGGGTTTTTTCATATAGATTATCATTTGCGGTTGGGTTTTTTATATAGTAGCATTCGCAAGACCTCTCCACGAACGAACGAAGCAACACAAGAAGAAGAGAAGAAGATTAGATATTAACACCCCTAAAGGTCCTAATCTGCGCACGGATCCTCGTACCCTGGCCTTCACTAAACCCAGTCATACACGCATCATCCACATAATCCATGAAGTTCGCTGTTATAACACCAACCCCATCAGCCACATACTCACATCGTCTCAAAGTCATGTAGAAAAAAAGAACACGTACTCGTAGGGTCCACCAACCCCCCGGACAGCTCGACCTCTTCCCGGGGCACCCATACGCAGCCTCCTTCTCCGGAGGCGTATCATCGACGTAGTCGCCACTTCCCTGGCATCCGCCCTCGAAGGTATGGTACAGCCCCAACCAGTGTCCGGCTTCGTGTGTGAGGGTCCGGCCTTTGTTGTAGGGTACGTTTCCGTTGTCGGGCATGGTGGAGTGGAGGAGGACGACGCCGTCTTTGTGCGGTGCGGATTCGTAGTCGCTGGGGAAGGTGGCGTAGCCGAGGAGACCTTTGCCTTCGCCCTCCATGAAGCTAGATAGATAGATGTGTGATTAGTAGTGTGTGGGATGGGGAGAGGGAGGGAGGGAAGGAAGGAGGGAAGAAGCGTACCCGACGGTCCAGACGTTAAGCGTAGACGCGTTCCCATTCCTAAACACCTCCTTCATCTCCCCCTCCTCCTTCCTATGTAATACGCACCCAAACCAATCAGCCTTTATCCCTCTCTCGCTTACTCTATCCAAGATGACAACTCACGAATCAGGCCCAACCCTCAAGAACCAATCCTCACTCTCCACCCTCGTCACATTCACCAACCTAAAGCTCACCCCCGTGCCAGAGCCCCCATAATCCTCGTTCAGCACCTCCACCTGCTTCCTGATCACCTCGTCGGAGACATACCCACCTTCGGCGGTCTGGTTGGCGAAGATTACGTGGAAGTGCACGTCGAGGGTGGCTGTGGCGTTCTCGCTGGAAGGGGGGACGCGGGAGGTCTGGAAGCGCCTTTCCGAGGACGTTCGGCGTTCGGCGGAGATGTGCGTTCCGCAGCCTCTGTTAATTGGGGGGTGAACGTGGTAGAGGGGAGGCGGTGAGGAAGGAACAGGATGGGGTGATGGGGGAGAGATGAGACGGACCTGTGACGAGGGATGTCCCGAGGGTACGCAGGAGCGCCTTGGACAAGCGCCGTTCCGCAGAGGAGGGCGAGCGCCACAAAGATTTTCGCGATCGTTGACTTGACCATGGTGATAGTATCCAATCTATTGCTTTTCGTTGTCTACTGTCCTGCAGATATTCTCGTCTTGTCTGAATAGTCCGGCTATTCGTCGTCGTAGAGAAGAAGAGGTCAAGCAAGCAAGCGGGGGAGACCGGCTCCAGGTGAGTACCAGACTCTGAGTGGTAAGGGTAAAGAAAAGAAAAGAAAAAGGGTGAAACGCTCGTTTTCCATCATCTTATAAGAATCACTATCACCTTTCTGATGTGTGTCGCACGGCAGCAGCGGGGCATGAGGCGTTGAAGCTGTGCTCATAGGGCCCACCTGATGCAATGTGCACACTGCGAAAGAGTGCCCTTCGCACAGCTGGGACGCCGCATTCTCGGTCTCGAGTTAACCGCTGAACCCGAGGGGTTCGTTCGGGTATTCCATCAGGCTTGGGGTAGTTTACAAGTAATTCCTGAACTCCAATGATGCATACTATGGGTAAGTATACCGACAACGCTACTCGATTTGGAGTGATTTAGAAACTGCGAAGGGCAGTGCACCCCGTAGACCGGGTTGAGCAGGTGCACAAGGCGTATAGGCGGTTTAGCTTGTGCCACACCTCTGAGAAGGGGATTATAGGGCGCTCTGACTTTGCATCCCCTTTGATCCCTGACCATCTTGGCAATAAGCGCCCGTCGCATCCGGCAGGGACAGACAGGTGATGCCATCACAGAACGTCTTTGCTCCAGAACCACCACCACCACCACCACCTTCAAGATGGGCAAGCTCAACATCGCCCACCACAAATCGTACCATCCCTACAGGAGGGACAATATAGAGCGCGTTCGTCGCGATGAAGAAGAGGCTAAACTCAAGGAGCAGGTCGAGGAGGGGAGGATGCTGCTTGCAGTGCGTCCGGCCAAGCCCTATCCGACTGACCGGTACTGAACCCCTTGTTTGTCGGTATAGGATGCAGAAGCTCGTATAGACCTCCTTCGCGCTAAAGCAGGCGCCTCAGCGTCCACTTCGAAGAAGGAGAAGAACAAGCAGCTTCGGGAGGACGAGCGAGAGCTGGACAGGCAGCTGCAGACAGGGACGAGCAAGACGATGGTTCAAGCTGTCGCGCAGCTCCCTACTACGAACGGGCATATCAACTTTTTTGAGGATCTGGAGCAGGGCTCTATGGCTGCGGCTATCAAGTCGACGACGGTGAAAGCGAAGGCAGCGGTTGTGGCAGCTGAGAATGAGAAAGGTGTCGCTCTGGCGCCGAGTGAGAAGGATTTGAAGCCTTGGTATTCGGAGAAGGGGAAGGGGGAGGCGGGGATGGTGGAGGAGCTTCCTGAGGATAGGAGGTACGCTTTTTCAAGGTCTTTACATACAGCTTCGGTTCATTGACTTGAGTGTAGGAGACGGGACGAACGGCGTAAATCAAGCCACGACCCTTTGACGTCTATAACGAAGCAACTAGCCTCCCGTTCACCCACATCTTCTTCATACCCCTCTTCCTCTCGCTCACATTCTTCCCAACAATTACCACGTATCGGGAGTACATCAGCTTCTACGTCGAAGGACCCAACACAAGCCAGACTCTCGCGCGAGTCGTCTGAACGGGCTCGGGCGCTAGCTCTGATTGAGAAGAAGAAAAGGGAGAAGGCTAGGGCTATGGCGGGCGGGGAGACGCCTTCCACTGTGTATGGTGGGGAGAGGGATGAACGGGAAGGAGGGTACTCGGATGTGTTTAATAGGGAGGCGGTGAATAGTGCACATCGGGAGAGAGACAGGGATAGAGGCGAGAGAAGGTGGGATGGGGGATATGCCTCGAAGGGTAGCGGGGTATCTTGGGACTCTGACGACAGACACAGTAGAAGAAGAGGGGGATATCGCGACGGGTACAGAGGGAGGGACTATGATCAGGGAAGAGGAGGGTATAGGAAATCCGGAGGATGGTGATCGTCCGGTGTTTGATCTTGCTAATACATGCACCTCAGCATCTGGATTGAGGGGACACCTCGCTAGGTACGCCTTTTGCTCATGTGATGAATTTGACGCTCACGCTTCCACGCAGCGCTACATCCTCAATGCAAGCAAAGGCGACCTCAAGCCAAACTGTAGAGGTGCCAGCCAGGATGTCCGCAGTGCCACTCGCACGCTAGTCGGAGCCGCTACAACTTCCACTCCTTCTGCTCGGCACTTGAGAACAAACTTGTCCGAGTCTATGTTATTCCAGGTGTAAACGACGCTATTACCGGGTAGGTATGTAATGACTTCATGCGACTTCAATATTTGCACTGCGCCCCCTGGTATAGATAGGTTTTATGGTCGCTACATTGCGCCGCGATCGCGAGACGCAAGGTACCGACGCTTCGCGCTGGGTGCAAACATAGTACGCGCCGTCTGC
The DNA here is from genome assembly GCA_027627275.1 of Coprinellus aureogranulatus. NCBI lineage: Eukaryota > Fungi > Basidiomycota > Agaricomycetes > Agaricales > Psathyrellaceae > Coprinellus > Coprinellus aureogranulatus. The sequence goes on from JANDKE010002232.1 coordinate 9,625, forward strand.
ACCCCTCGGTCGATGCGCAAGTGGAAAGCGTCAGGAAACTCATGCCGGTCCAACCAGCCAGTCCTGTCTAGTTCGAGCCTGAGCGATTCTATGCGGTCCTGCCCGGACTGCTCGGCCCCCCTTTCAATAAGCAAATCAATGGTCCCAACGTGGCCATGCAGTTTTGCCCATTCCAAAGGTGTGACACCCCTCTCGTCCTTCGTGTTGATCTGAGTAACGGTGGGACCTTCCAGGAGCGTTTTGACGGTCTCAATCTGGCCGTTGGCGGCCGCCCAATGCAACGGTGTCCACCCATCCGAGTCTCGAGCCTCGAGAGGGCCGCACTCGCTGAGGATTGTTCGAAGGGTCAAGTCTAACCCCCAAAATGCGGCAATGTGCATGCTATCCTGGCCGGTCACCCAGTAGCTGCGGTCGAAGGCCGGTTGCATGGAGAAGAGCTCTCTTGAAGCTTCCCCCTTGAGAAGGAACTGCAGTGTCCGCTCCGGGGAACCAAAGCACAGGGCGATCATACGAATGATGACTTGCAATTTTTCAAGGTCCTGCGAAACGGACTTGGGGTTTCTCCATTGGCCACTGTGAAGAATTTGGGCGGAAAGGAATGGCGAGTGTGCGCTGTGCAAGAATGCCTTGACGTGGGGCATCACCGCCTCCTCAGCCAGGCTCGCATGCATACCCCAGTGGCGAGCGGCATAAGAAAGGAAGGGGAGTCTCTCGTGCAAGGCCTCCAGCTGTTCCAGAGTATTGCACGGGAGAGATGGTGATGCAAGAGTGAGATACCCAATGCACACCTGTGCGATATCTTCGTGTGGGTTTGCGGTCGCGATGTAGTTGC
>JANDKE010002233.1:0-10455 GCA_027627275.1 Coprinellus aureogranulatus
GTCTATTTTTGTTCCCGTTACTGACACCCCTTTTCCTTTTCTCCATAGGTTCTTGAAAGACGCAAAGGCAGCTGAGAAGAGGATAATGGTATGGACTGTCAACGAGCCAGCCCACATGACAGAGGTTCGTACCTACACTCCATCCATTAACGTTTTAACCGTTCATCGCACCTCCGTTTAGGCTGTCAGGTGGAACGTGGACGTTATAATCACCGACACGACGCAGGTCTGGCTGGATCTGAGGAGAAGCCTTGAGTCGGATTACGACAAGAGCATTTCGCAGTACAGCCGGCTGTTCCTGTGGACGTCGCCCAAGTACTATACGCCGTTCCTTTCGGCGTATAGTCTTGCTGCGAAGAAGTACTTGGAGAATGTTGCGGGGCCTTTCGACAATGCCCTCCCTACCATCCGGGCTGCAGCCTGATACCTCTCAACCCTAGACGCGACTCTGTCGCCAGTTTTTCTCTTCCTCTTGTACTTTAGATGCGATGCTTCCTCTTCCCTGTACTAGCTTTTGGGTTTCTGGTGGACTAATAGAACGACGGGTTATTGTGGCTGCTTCTACTTCTCTTGGGCGCTTCCTGGAGCAAAAGAAGATCGTGGTAGAAGCCCCCGCCCGGGTTCGAACCGGGAACCTCCAGATTGCCAAGTATAGAAGTCTGACGTCATAGCCATTAGACAACGAGGGCGCTGTTTCCCGTTTCTGCCCTGCCCGCCGTCTTCTTTCCGCCTTTTTTTCGCCGTCCTCGCTGTGTGGAGCGTTGGCGCCTCTTTGTTCCCGGCCATGGGCACGTCTCCGCAGGACAACGGCGGCATCCTCGCTGCATCGCCCGTCTCCGTCCACAACCACTCCCCCGTACGCCAGCGTCGCCCCTCCATCGACTCCGTCAGCCATGACGACCCCTCCAGAGCAGCCACCCTCGCACGGCACTCCCCCACCCTCGTCCGCTCGTTCAACCCCAACGACCCCGATGTCCGCGAGCGCCAGCGCACCATGGATGTCGACATGGCTATGCAACTGTCCAGGGCGCGCAGGGAGACGATAAGCAACACCTCGCCTCCCAGCCTGCACCATGAACGGTCAGTCCAGTACTCCCCGGAACGACCGGTCTTTCCCTCTATGATAGACGAGGAGGAGGATATGAACTACCAGGACAACAGGCGGAGCCAGGAAGACATCCGGGGGCTGGGCATGGATCTGCACGACGTCAGTGGAGGAGAGGATGGCGAGACGCTCGTTCCAAGGCGTGCAAGATCAGACCCGTCTCTTCATCATGCCCCGGTGAACGCCCTGGACGGCGCAGACCCCTCGTCATCGCGCTATGGCCTCCCCACCTATCAGCCCAACACCTCAAGATCAAACTTTGACTTTAGCCGGATGGAGGACTTTGCTGCCGTCGAAAAGGCCACCCTGGGCTTAGCGTCCCCTGTAACCGCAAGGCTGGGTATTCCGGGTCAAGGTGCCAGCCGAAAGGGCGCCGCTAACGACAGTGGGGAGGACCTCGGCGAACAGCATGCTGCACCTGAGGGACTTGCGCCGGGCATGAATCCATCCGCCTCTTCATCCACCTCCCATATACGCATATCCATTAGCGACGACCACATGCAGCCCCAGGTGTCCGCTGAAGACAACGGTGTCGAGCAGATTACCAGGCCTCTGAGGCACCGCAAGATTAGCCAGTCCAACTCGGCGCGTCCCAGGCCTCCTCGCAAAGGCATTGGAGGCAAGATCTCTCTATTCGAGTCTGCACCCACAGAGCCAGTCCCCCGCCTCCCTCCACTCCTCTCATCCAACCTCGCGACATCCAGCGGCCTAAACCCTTACTCCGACTTTGTTATCAACGCTACGGGTGGTGGCGCAACGCCCCACGCTCTTCACCCTAACCAACCCCTGGCCAAGCACGACCGACCGTACCGCTTCTCCTTCTACTCCAACTCCCTNAGCCACACCATCCACGCNCGCAGCCTNAGCGANCTCCCCGCCGAAGGNCANTCATTCGAAGACCTATTCGCCGGACACCAACCCGCTGCCCCTCCTCCCCCATTCCAGTCCTCTGCANNCAACGGTGGTGGTGACAATGCGCTGAAAGACAGACCCGCTTCNAGTTTAGCGTTTACGCCTCCGCCTGCACCACCTCCTGGTTATCTGGGNCANAGGGCGTCACCTTCGGACGGAGCTAGNGTGTATGCAAATAGCAGNNGGCGCGTGCCTGTCGATAACAAACCGGAGTTNCCGTCACAAGCGCATAATGAGTCGGATAATACNTGGTGGNTGGATGTCATGTGTCCGACNGACGAGGAGATGAAGATGTTGAGCAAGGTGAGTTCCTCTCTGGTNCATTTGGANGCNGTATNCTAAGGCTNNNCTGGACAGGTGTTCAATATCCATCCANTGACNACAGAAGATATTCTCATGGAAGAAACNCGCGAGAAGATNGAACTGTTCAGNAACTACTACCTCGTCTGTTTCCGCTCATTCGACCAGGACCCCTACAGCCCNACNCACCTCGAACCCCTCAACATGTACATCATCGTNTTCCGCGAAGGCACACTCTCCGTACGTCTCCCCCTCTCTCCCATTCCACCCTTTCTCATCTTTCCTTTCCTTATCCTTGCAGTTCCACTTCCGCCCAACNCCNCACCCCCAGAACGTCCGCCGNCGCATCAAACAACTCAAAGACTACATCTCCGTAACCTCCGACTGGATCTCCTACGCCCTCATCGACGACATCACAGACGCCTTCGGTCCNCTCATCCAAAGCATCGAATACGANGTCGACTCCATCGACGAACTCGTNCTNATNCTCAAAGAAGCCGAACAATCCGACATGCTNNGGCGTATTGGCACTTGCCGCAAGAAAGTCATGGGTCTCCTNAGGCTNATGGGTAANAAAGCCGACGTCGTCAAAGGTTTGGCGAAGAGGTGTAACGAGAATTGGCGGGTGGCACCGACCAGTGATATTGGNNTNTANNTGAGTGATATCCAAGACCANTTGATCACGATGACNCAGAATCTGAACCACTACGAGAAGATTNTGTCGAGGTCGCATTCNAATTACCTCGCTCAGATCTCTATNGAGATGACGGATGCAAATAACCAGATNAACGACGTGCTNTCCAAGCTTACGGCGCTTGGTACGGTGCTCATNCCNATGAACTTGGTGACNGGNTTGTGGGGTATGAACGTACATGTACCTGGNCAGGACGACGAAGAGGTGCGCCTTTTTTTTCTTGCTGTTCNGGNAGGCTTGGTATCCGGTNTGCTGACGCNCCCGACAGAGTTATATNTGGTTTGCATCTATCATTGCTTGCTTGGCTGCTTTCGCTCTCGTTGGAGGTTACTCGACATACAAGTTCATGGTACCCAGGTAGTACGTAGAANGNCACNCCTCTTCCNTGCGACGGAAGGATAGACGGACNGTTCCACACTTTNAATNCCANACGGCATGCTCCATGGACTTCACACNNGCGGAAGTCTCTCATNTGTCTTCGTTTTNCNCCNCTCACCCACTTTNCTCTGCACTNNACATGGGGACAAACGCTGCTNNATACTANCCCCTATTTTATCCATATCTACCAGAAGCTTCCCAATAACCGCATATGTACCGTCTCTTACCTTTCCAATGTTTTCGTTCCTGAGTTTTGATTGCCTTGCCATAGAACCATTAGAATACCGGATCANCANCTGCTTTCTGGTTAGACGTTCAACGAGGNCGACCCCAATAGATACACGCTCANCNACGGNGNGTNATGNNGTTNCTTNCCGGNCANATGTATCATGGCATGGGGAGGTCAAGAGCCAACAGNTCACGGTTTTGCTCAANCAATGCATTGAGACGACGTGGCTATCGCATTCGTACCATCTACAACACATATAATCAATGAAAGTCTTCGTACCGTCACAGAATAGAAGGGCATGGNATGTAGAGCATANGGGGTTNGTTGNACATAGAGGAAAGCGNGATTTANGATCGCAGNNGGGAGGTCACACTAGGCAAGAAAGCGAAAACAAGAGAAAACCATATACAGAGAGGAACAATGCAAGAACCGGAAAGGCAAGAAATCGTGAAAGCAAGCAAAAAACAACAATGAGTTCCCTAAGGTAAGATGGGCTTCGTCGNGACAGANGGCGATGAGCCATTTGCAGGAGCAGGAGGTCGAGACGCTGAAAACGCGACGCGNGGTGACGTCTGAGGCTCCTCGTTGGTNGGCGAAACGATCATGGCGAGNGAAGGAGAAAGGATCTGAACTGGACGATTTGCAGGAGACATCGGAGAGACGACGCGATTCATGACCGTTGGAGATATAGTCGCAGCATAAGGTTGAGGTGTTTGCGGGACAGCTGGTGGAGTGGACACTTGCGGGGGGGCCTCCTCCTTGTGGCAGTTCTGGGCCGTGATGTGTACCNNNGGAGGGTTGACCCTGCCCAAAATGGNANTCCCTTTGAGGAGGCAGNNCTGATCGTACTGGCGGGATGGAAGCCGGAACTGGTGGCCCTGCGGGGACAGGTTCTGGCCTGAGTGCAAGGATAGAGGCTTGGCCTGGAACCGAACCGGGGGCAGGGCTCAGGGCGATGGCAGGGTCTTGCCCAGAGGACGTAGGCGTGGGGTGTTGAGACGGTACAGGCGGTAATGGAGGCGACGAAGGGGATCGTGATGATGTTTGAGTGGAAGGAGTAGAAGAGGAATGGGCCGCACGACGCTTCGCATTGGGACCGGAGGACGAAGTCGCTGCGTTCGCCTTGGGTTCTTCCTCTGGCTGCTTCCGCTTGCGGGATGTTCCAGGCTGGGGTGTACCGTTGCGAGAACGGGACTCAGTGTCTTTGGTTCGCTTTTGAGTCTGCGGCGGCATGGCAGGCGTCGAGACAGTACCCCAGCGAGACCAGCAATGAGGTGCTGGGGCCCGATGAGCAGGCATGGGTGGGGCGAGCGCTGATGCCGCATACATGATCGTCGGACCAGGATTCATCTGCATAATTTGCTCACCGTGGTGAGGTGGAGGTCCATGGGTTGGAATACGAGATGGGGGCGGAGGGGCAAGAGGAATCATGTGAGGGTGCATGGGCATAGGCAACGGTAGCGGTAAATGGGGTGGGAGAGGAGGCAGAGGATGGTGTACTTGCAGCGGCTGGTGCATGACATTATTCCTCGGATTCGAGGTGGGAGGGACTGAGGCCGAGACTGGTCCGAACCCGGTGTCCAGCTCACCANATCAACGAAAAGAGTTCGCCCGATTGGAGGAGGCAGCCTCTTGTAAATGAGCTCCCGGCTGAATATTTCGATCATTTCCTCTGTGTTGACATAGACATCGGGGTCTACTTTGGGACCCAAGCCTTCTANAAAGGTCGTTAGTATATTTNTNNNTNNNGAGAAGCGCTGAGTACATACCNACTGGTCGCACNCGGATATCCGANAATTCATAGCGGCGGCCCTTCTTGAGACAACAGATAGGGCAGTAGAACAGNGGTACACGACCCATCAANTTCTCNTCTTGAGGGAAGAAGACACACCCAACNTGGTANAGGCGNGAACAACTTGAGCANTCAACCTTGGGCTTTCCTAAAAGGAACGGCGTCACCGANCGGCAGATGCACCTGGTACCGTCACTCCAATCTGCGTCAACGTCCTGNCCAAATGTGAAACGNGGACGGCGCCTCTTCTTNGGNCGGCTGGGNGCAGGNCGTGTGGCGAGAATGCGATGTAACCCAGCGAGGTCCAGGCCGTACGAGATGTCGGGATTCGGGGAGACGGCAAACTGGATTCGGTAGAGCTTGCGCATGAAGTGCTTCACNGTTGGGAGGTATTCTGGNCGCTGNTTCACNGGNTGGGAGGTGTAAGAAAGGAACTGNCCTATCGCAGAGGANAGACGATCCACNCGGGCGACAATCGTNTCCAGCTCGTGATAGTCCCGCGAATAATGCCTCGANATNTCTGGAGCCTTGCGAAGGAGCTCGGGAAGGAAGCAGAAGTGATAAGATCGCTTCTTGTGAATTGTACCGTTCCAGTGGTGATGGTCACAGAAGGGGCACGATCCTCCGTTCTTGGCGCAGTCGCCGTGGAATCTGGCAAAGCAGTGGTCGCACTGAACAGCGTCAGAAGGGATGCCAGGCGGGGNTGGTCGAACAGGTTGGTTGCATATGCAGGTCATATACTCGTCGCTGGGAGGAGTGTCGTCTTCCGGTCGAGTATTGTCNAGGACGTCGCGGAGGGTGTCGCCACTNTGAGTCTCACCGTGCTCCTTGCAGAACCAAGGTAGTTCTCGGACCCACTGTTGATGAAGGCGNACTTGCTCGCAGACCTTGTCGAAAGCAGGGAAAACAAACATCGATCAAGTGCTTCTTGACGTAGTCCCGCCATCCCTCGATCATCTTGAAGATATCCTCCCCTGCTCCTACAACAAAGCGGCCCCGAAGCACCTGCTCGCAGCGGTTCTCCAGACTCGAATGGAGCGATGTCGGCAGTCCGCTTGAGCTCCTGGACTTCGGGAATTCGGAAATCCTTGTCGCAGCGCTGACACAACCGAAGCGCCTCAGATATCCTGGGCTTGGGGCCATCTTCTTCGACGGGGGTCAGCCATTGCTTAGCCTGCTTCTTGAAGTCCAGAGCCTTGTTCCGAAGCGACTTCAAGCGGTCGACGGTAGCGGGATCAATGGGAATGTTGGGATCCATGTCGGCGAATTCTTCAAGTTCCGCGATGGTCTTCACAGGCTTCTCGAGAAGCTTGTTCGCTCGTTCCTGCCAACTGTCACCATCCTTCTGCCTCGTTTCAAGGAACTTCATGTGCTTGTTGTCTGAGGACAGACCACAAGCCTTCGCTCGCGTCAGGTACTGCCGCACTTCCTCCAGCGTCAACGACGGCTCGTCATCATCGTCCAATTTTTCGTCCAGCTCGCTGATGAGCTGCTCACGGTCCACGATCTTCTCAACCTCCGCCAACTCTTCCAGGACAACATTAAGGGACGACCCTTCCAAAAGAAGCGCTTGCAATCCTGCAGGAACTCTGGCTGTTCCTGCTGTTCCGGTGTCGACTGCAGTAGCTTAGCCGCCTTCGTCTTGGTGTCCTCCGCCTGCTGGGCGAGATTCTTGAGCGTAGAAATCTCCGGGCAGTCGAATCCGAGGACCTCGACCTCACGAAGATGAGCGTAGAGTTCTTCGAGCCCTCTGTCCGGACGATCGTTGGGGTCCTCAGCAGCAGCGCCATTGGCATCTCGGCCCCGGCCCTTGCGAGCGGCGCGCTTCCGGCTCTGCTTGCGAATGAGGAACGAGTTTGCAAAATCGACCCATTCGTTCGCCCGTGTTACGCATTTGCGGAGATTGCTCATCTCGGGTAGAGGATAATTGATACGGTCCCCCTCTGCGAGGAGAGCGCGCAGGGAACGAATTGGTGGCCTGGCACTTTCCATCAGCAGCTTCTGAAGCTTTGCTCGCCACGCGGACGGGATGGATGCTCGCTCCGCGACNCGGGGATAGAGCTTTCCTGGAANCTCCNCATCGGAGTAAGCGGCGTTTACGTAGGATCGATGGTTATGCGAAGGACGGTTCTCGCAGAGAAGGTCGATGGTGGTCGGCGCAGACAACGCGCGTGGTGCACTGACAAACGACTTGCGATAGGTAACAGAACGTCTTGCAGATGTGGCATTGGTACTGATCTTCAGCCGAATCTTCTTCCTTCAGAATTTCGGTCAGACCTCGAGCCCGTGCTTTCAGCCGGTCGTCAAACTCCCGCTCCGTCATCTCCCTGAGGCTGTCGATCAACCTGATAGATTTTCAGCATATGCCGCGAAACCTAGTATCAGTTTTACACACCACATAGCGGTCTTGATGGACTGAGACTGTTGGGTGATGGTGATAAGAAGCTCGTCCTGCGAGAAGACAGGGAGCTTGCGGTGCTCCCTGTAACGCTTGATACACTCCCTCCCGATAGGCAACCATTCAGGAAGAGCAAAGTTGACCGCCTCGTTGAAATTCAACTGAACNGACAATCAATTGATGCACCATTAAAAAGGGGATTCGACTCACTCCATGATTGAAGCCAGCATGATATGCCTTGGGGAAGGTGATCACGAATTCACCGGCTCGTTGGTTGCACCTGTNAACACGCACACCCGCATCCGAAAGCCTCGTCGGGTTCATCAAAGTGACGAGTTGGAAGAGCAGGTCGGGTTGTGCCTCNAACAAATCGGGCGCTTCACATTTAATCGCAGCTTCGAATTTCTCGGCATCGTCTCCCGGAATGCCGTACCACGTCTTGGTCTCGCCCCAGTGCACTGATGATCATGAGGATTTGGAGCATGTAGAGGGAATGGCGAACTTACTGTAGTTGATGCTGTATGTGTAGTGATCCTACAATAGCACGATTACTTAACGTCAGTCACAAGCGCATCAGTTGGTACGCACCTCGTTATGCCAGCAGAAAGTTGAAAAGGCCATCCCCACGTATGTCCAAGGGACTGTCATGCCAGAGATGTCCGATTTAATGTACCGTAATAATGAATCCGGCAAGATGGGGATGTTGTTCAGATTCCACGGGTCCTTCGAATATGAATTCAGAGGATGTGTCTCCATGGTCGGCATTGCACTGTTGCTTTAGTCAGCCTTGCAACAGCGGAAATTTTGAGGATGTACGTACCTTCCGTGGGTGGTGGAATGAACGTCGGCACCGTACTCAATCTCGACGGTTTCNTTCGGAGACGCGACCAGCCTCCAGAACTCATTCTCAACATCGTCTTCCGAGACATAAACGTTTCCAACTCTGGTGATTGTTGGGTCGTCATCGTCGACCATGCGNTTGGCAGAACCAGGAGGCGGATGAGTCTCGAACCACAGCTTCCTAAACTCTAGGTCACGAGCCTGGAAGGTGGACAGACTATGATCCGCCCCTTCGTCGAAGCCGAAGTCACCTCCGGTTCCTGCGAGGCAAGTAAAGCAGAACCACTGTTCTTTCGGAATAGCAGTCAGAGGTGGGTCGAGGCAGAACATGTGGAAACCTTGANAATCGTATAAGAAGCAATTCAGGTTGAAGCCATGAAAAATATACCGCAGTCGCAGCCGTCGCAAAGTAGCATTTCCTCGCCGCGGTTCTTCTTGTGGCAGATCTCACAATGTTGCTGTCAGGATGCCATGAGTCTTTGACGTCGCTAACATCTGTNAAAGATCGTTCTTACCTCTTCCTTTTGCCGTTCTTTGTCTGGCTTGTCGTGGAAAGTTGGGGCTGGCACGACGGGTGCTTTCCTCGGAGCTGTAACCANTGTCAGTGGNCTGCGATTCNCAAGCAAAAGGCAAGATATACATTGCTCGATNGAGCTCATCCTCGTACTTCTTCGGGGAGTCTTGCCTTCCTTGCGTTCAGATTCATCGGGAGGCTCAGAGAGAGGGCTGGAGGTGGCAGTGGCAGGACTCCCAGGATTGCCCGCGCCTTCGGTTGGGTTTGGACTCAGCTTCGTTGTCTTCAATGGGTTCCCTTGAATGTTGGTATGAGTTTTGAGATGGGCGTCCCGAGTGAAAAGAGGAGAAAGGGCGGGGGAGTTCTTGACCCGCTCGCAGAAGTGCTCAAATGGGAGTATGACTCGTGTATACGAATTCTTGATTTGGGTAGATAGACCAGGAATCCCGCGATACCCCAGTATACGGCCCAAATCCGACCATTTCTTCCCTTTCGTCACCTAGCGGAAAGTGAGTCTCCAGCGTACTGAACGTGAGACACAAATCTCACAGCGTCGTAACCGCCTAATCTTTGCACTTCCTTGCGCAGTAACCAAAGATCGAGCGGTTTGTGGTTGATTGTGGGCACCGCAACCCTCGGATTGCCCTGCTGCTTGTGAAAGCGGTATAGTTGCTCGAGGAAGTTCAGTTTAGCCCGAGATGAAGCTTCAATGGAGTTTAGCCGTTGAAGACGAGTCTTGAACCGGAAAGTCTGCAATAGCCATGGTAAGGGTCAGCAAGACGGACGAGTTGCTCGCCACTCACCTCGGTATCGGTCACAAAGGGCATCTTCCAGCCTTGTGGCGGAATGATCTTGCAGATGCCATAGTCCTTCGCCTGGTCAGAAATGGACTTTATGTACGCCATAGGGTCTTTGAACTCCTCTGTGGTTGGAAAAAATTCGGGGCAGTCCTCCAATCCCAGAGGGCGTGGCCCAGGTGGCTGCTTCCAAGACCTGTTGATGTTCGGGGTCTTGACGGACGATAAGTTGAATTTGGGGGAAACGGTAATCGGCGGGGCATTTCGATATCGCTCAGCGAGATCCTCGACGTATTCGTCCTGCGTTACCTCTGCAGACGATGATCGTGCTTGATTATTCATGGCAGTCATGGCCTCTGTTTTCGACTTCCGAGGCGCCCGCTGGGAATCGCTGGATTTGGAGCTGGAGGCGCCATTCGCAGTGGAAGTTTTGTCAGGCTCGGTTTCAATGGGAATCGCGCCCTCTACAGGAATATCCAAGGAAGAAATAAATGTC